>JAUNZM010001908.1:0-160943 GCA_033459285.1 Clamator glandarius | reverse complement strand
TAGAGCTCCCCAAGACCCTTCCAAATACACCCAGACACCTTCTAGCGACCCCCAGGATCATTCTGAAAGCCCCAGACCCTTCTAGAGCTCCCCAGGACTCTTCTAAAAGGCCCCAGAGCCTTCTAGAGCCCCCCAGGAATCGTCTAAAAGACCCCAGACCCTTCTAGAGCTCCACAGGACCCTTCTAAAAGCCCCAGACCCTTCTAGACCCTAACCGGATCCTTCTAAAAGCACCCAGACCCTACTAGAGCCTCCCCGGACCCTTCTACAACTCCTCAGACACTTCTAGAGGCCCCCAGGACCCTTCTAAAAGCACCCAGAGATTTCTAGATGCACCCAGGACCATTCTAAAAGCTCTCACACCCTTCTAGAGCACCCCAGGACCCTTCTAAAAGCCGCCAGACCCTTCTAGAGCCCCACAGGACCCTTCTAAAAGCCCTCAGACACTTCTAGAGACACGCAGGACCTTCTAAATGCCCCCAGACCCTTCTAGAGTCTCCCAGGACCCTTCTAAAAGCCCCCCGACCCTTCTAGATCTCCCCAGGACCCTTCTAAAATACCCCAGACCTTTCTAGAGGCACCCAGGGCCCCTCTAGTGGTCCCCAGACCCTTCTAGAGCCCCCAAGGACCATTCTAAAAGCCCCCAGACCCTTCTAGAGACCCGCGCGACCCTTCTAAATGCACCCAGACCCTTCTACAGACTACCAGGACCCTTCTAAAAGCCCCCAGACCCTTCTAGAGGCCCCTAGGGCCCCTCTAATGATCCCCAGACCCTTCTAGAGCCCCCAAAGACCCATCTAAAAGCCCCCAGACCCTTCTAGAGACCCGCAGGACCCTTCTAAAACAACCCAGACCCTTGTTAGACCATCCCAGGACCCTTCTAATATCCCCCAGACCATTCTAGAGCCCCCCAGGACCCTTCTAAAAGCCTCCAGACCCTTCTAGACCCTCCCCGGATCCTTCTAAATGCACCCAGACCCTTCTAGAGCCCCCCAGGACCCGTATAAAAGCCCCCAGAGCCTTCTAGATGCCCCCAGGACCCTTCTAAAAGCCCCCACACCATTCTAGAGCCACACCGGAACCTTCTAAAAGCCTCCAGACCCTTCTAGAGCCCCCCAGGACCCTTCTAAAAGCCCCCAGACTCTTCTAGAGGCCCCAGGACTCTTCTAAAAGCCGCCAGACCCTTCTAGAGCCCCCCAGGACACTTCTAAATGCCCCCAGACCCTTCTAGAGCCCCCCAGGACCATTCTAAAAGCCCTCAGACCCTTCTAGAGCCTCCCAGGACCCTTCTGAAAGCCCCCAGACCCTTCTAGATGCGCCCAGGACCATTCTAAAAGACCCCAGACCATTGTAGAGCCCCCCAGGACTCTTCTAAAAGCACCCAGACCCTTCTAGAGAAGTCCAGGGCCCTTCTAAAAGCACCAAGACCCTTCTAGAGCTCCCCAGGACCCTTCTAAAATCCCTCAGACCCTTCTAGAGCCCCCCAGGATCCTTCTAAAATCCCCCAGACCCTTCTAGAACCCCCCAGGACCATTCTAAAACCACCCAGACCATTCTAGACCCTCCCCGGATCCTTCTAAAAGCACCCAGACCCTTCTAGAACCTCCCAGGACCCTTCTAAAAGCCCCCAGATTCTTCTAGAGACCCGCAGGACCCTTCTAAAAGCCTCCAGACCCTTCTAGAGCAACCCAGGACCCTTCTAAAAGCCCCCCAGACCCTTCTAGAAATTCCACGTATCCTTCTAAAAGCCCCCAGACCCATCTAGATCCCCCCAGGACCCTTCTAAATGCACCCAGACCCATCTAGAAGCCCCCCAGGACCCTTCTAAAAGCATCCAGTCCCTTCTAGAGGCCACCAGGACCGTTCTGTATGCCCCCAGACCCTTCTAGAGCGCTCCAGGACCCTTCTAAAAGCCTCCAGACCCTTCTACATGCCCCCAAGACCCTTCTGAAAGCCCCCAGACCCTTCTAGAGCTCCCCAAGACCCTTCCAAATACACCCAGACACTTCTAGCGACCCCCAGGATCATTCTGAAAGGCCCCAGACCCTTCTAGAGCTCCCCAGGACTCTTCTAAAAGGCCCCAGAGCCTTCTAGAGCCCCCCAGGAATCGTCTAAAAGACCCCAGACCCTTCTAGAGCTCCACAGGACCCTTCTAAAAGCCCCAGACCCTTCTAGACCCTAACCGGATCCTTCTAAAAGCACCCAGACCCTACTAGAGCCTCCCCGGACCCTTCTACAACTCCTCAGACACTTCTAGAGGCCCCCAGGACCCTTCTAAAAGCACCCAGAGATTTCTAGATGCACCCAGGACCATTCTAAAAGCTCTCACACCCTTCTAGAGCACCCCAGGACCCTTCTAAAAGCCGCCAGACCCTTCTAGAGCCCCACAGGACCCTTCTAAAAGCCCTCAGACACTTCTAGAGACACGCAGGACCTTCTAAATGCCCCCAGACCCTTCTAGAGTCTCCCAGGACCCTTCTAAAAGCCCCCAGACCCTTCTAGATCTCCCCAGGACCCTTCTAAAATACCCCAGACCTTTCTAGAGGCACCCAGGGCCCCTCTAGTGGTCCCCAGACCCTTCTAGAGCCCCCAAGGACCATTCTAAAAGCCCCCAGACCCTTCTAGAGACCCGCGCGACCCTTCTAAATGCACCCAGACCCTTCTACAGACTACCAGGACCCTTCTAAAAGCCCCCAGACCCTTCTAGAGGCCCCTAGGGCCCCTCTAATGGTCCCCAGACCCTTCTAGAGCCCCCAAAGACCCATCTAAAAGCCCCCAGACCCTTCTAGAGACCCGCAGGACCCTTCTAAAACAACCCAGACCCTTGTTAGACCATCCCAGGACCCTTCTAATATCCCCCAGATCATTCTAGAGCCCCCCAGGACCCTTCTAAAAGCCTCCAGACCCTTCTAGACCCTCCCCGGATCCTTCTAAATGCACCCAGACCCTTCTAGAGCCCCCCAGGACCCGTATAAAAGCCCCCAGAGCCTTCTAGATGCCCCCAGGACCCTTCTAAAAGCCCCCACACCATTCTAGAGCCACACCGGAACCTTCTAAAAGCCTCCAGACCCTTCTAGAGCCCCCCAGGACCCTTCTAAAAGCCCCCAGACTCTTCTAGAGGCCCCAGGACTCTTCTAAAAGCCGCCAGACCCTTCTAGAGGCCCCCAGGACTCTTCTAAAAGCCCCCAGACCCTTCTAGAGGCCCCCAGGACCCTTCTAAAAGCCTCCAGACATTTGTAGAGCCCCCCAGGACCCTTCTAAATGCACCCAGACCAATCTAGACCCTCTCCGGATCCTTCTAAAAGCACCCAGACCCATCTGGATCCTCCCAGGACCCTTCTAAAAACTCCAGACCCTTCTAGATGCGCCCAGGACCCTTCTAAAAGCTTCCAGACCCTTATAGAGGCCCCCAGGACCCTTCTGAAAACCCCCAGACCCTTCTACAGCCCACCAGGACCCTTCTAAATGCCCCCAGACCCTTCTAGAGCCGCCCAGGGCCCTTCTAAAAGCTTCCAGACCCTTCTAGAGGCCCCCAGGACCCTTCTGAATGCCCCCAGACCCTTCTAGAGCCCCCCAGAACCCTTCTAAAAGACTCCAGACCCTTCTACAGCCCCCCAGGACCCTTCTGAAAACCCCCAGACCCTTCTAGAGCTACCCAGGACCCTTCTAAAATCCCCCAGACGCTTCTAGAGCCCCTTAGGACCCTTCTAAAAGCACCCAGACCCTTCTAGAGCCCCCTAGGCCCCTTCTAAAAGCACCCTGACCCTTCTAGAGCCCCACAGGACCCTTCTAACAGCCCCCAGACCCCGTCTAGACCCTCCTGGATCATTCTAAAAGCACCAGACCCTTCTAGAGCCTCCCAGGACCCTTCTAAAATCCCTCAGACAATTCTAGAGGCCCCCAGGACCCTTCTAAAAGCCCCCAGAGCCTTCTAGATGCCCCCAGGAACCTTCTAAAAGCCCTCACACCCTTCTAGAGCCCACCAGGACTATCCTAAAACTCCCCCGACCCTTCTAGAGCCCCCCAGGACACTTCTAAAAGCCCCCAGACCCTTCTAGAGCCCCCAGGACCCTTCTAAAAGACTCCAGACCCTTCTACAGCCCCCCAGGACCCTTCTGAAAGCCCCCAGACCCTTCTAGAGCTACCCAGAACCCTTCTAAAATACCCCAGAACCCTTCTAGAGCTCTCCAGGACCCTTCTAATATCCCCAGACCCTTCTAGATGCCCCCAAGCCCCTCTAATGATACTCAGACCCTTCTAGAGCCCCAAGGACCTTCTAACAGGACCCAGACCCTTCTAGAGACCCGCAGGACAATTCTAAAAGCCCCCAGACCCTTCTACAGCCTCCCGGGACCCTTCTAAAGACCCCAGACCCTTCTAGAGCTCCCCAGGAACCCTTCTAAAAGCCCCCAGACCCTTCTAGAGCCCCCAGGATCCTTCTAAAATCCCCAGACCCTTCTAGAACCCCCCAGGACCATTCTAAAACCACCCAGACCATTCTAGACCCTCCCCGGATCCTTCTAAAAGCACCCAGACCCTTCTAGAACCTCCAGGACCCTTCTAAAAGCCCCCAGATCCTTCTAGAGACCCGCAGGACCCTTCTAAAAGCCTCCAGACCCTTCTAGAGCAACCCAGGACCCTTCTAAAAGCCCCCAGACCCATCTAGAGCCCCCCAGGACCCTTCTAAAAGCATCCAGTCCCTTCTAGAGGCCACCAGGACCCTTCTAAAAGCACCCAGACCCTTCTAGAGCCCCCCAGGACCCTTCTAAATGCACCCAGACCCATCTAGAGCCCCCCAGGACCCTTCTAAAAGCATCCAGTCCCTTCTAGAGGCCACCAGGACCGTTCTGTATGCCCCCAGACCCTTCTAGAGCGCTCCAGGACCCTTCTAAAAGCCTCCAGACCCTTCTACATGCCCCCAAGACCCTTCTGAAAGCCCCCAGACCGTTCTAGAGCTCCCCAAGACCCTTCCAAATACACCCAGACACTTCTAGCGACCCCCAGGATCATTCTGAAAGCCCCAGACCCTTCTAGAGCTCCCCAGGACTCTTCTAAAAGGCCCCAGAGCCTTCTAGAGCCCCCAGGAATCGTCTAAAGACCCCAGACCCTTCTAGAGCTCCACAGGACCCTTCTAAAAGCCCCAGACCCTTCTAGACCCTAACCGGATCCTTCTAAAAGCACCCAGACCCTACTAGAGCCTCCCCGGACCCTTCTACAACTCCTCAGACACTCTAGAGGCCCCCAGGACCCTTCTAAAAGCACCCAGAGATTTCTAGATGCACCCAGGACCATTCTAAAAGCTCTCACACCCTTCTAGAGCACCCCAGGACCCTTCTAAAAGCCGCCAGACCCTTCTAGAGCCCCACAGGACCCTTCTAAAAGCCCTCAGACACTTCTAGAGACACGCAGGACCTTCTAAATGCCCCAGACCCTTCTAGAGTCTCCCAGGACCCCTTCTAAAAGCCCCCCCGACCCTTCTAGATCTCCCCAGGACCCTTCTAAAATACCCCAGACCTTTCTAGAGGCACCCAGGGCCCCTCTAGTGGTCCCCAGACCCTTCTAGAGCCCCCAAGGACCATTCTAAAAGCCCCCAGACCCTTCTAGAGACCCGCGCGACCCTTCTAAATGCACCCAGACCCTTCTACAGACTACCAGGACCCTTCTAAAAGCCCCCAGACCCTTCTAGAGCCCCCCAGGACCCTTCTAAAAGACTCCAGACCCTTCTACAGCCCCCCAGGACCCTTCTGAAAGCCCCCAGACCCTTCTAGAGCTACCCAGAACCCTTCTAAAATACCCCAGACCCTTCTAGAGCTCTCCAGGACCCTTCTAATATCCCCCAGACCCTTCTAGATGCCCCCAAGGCCCCTCTAATGATACTCAGACCCTTCTAGAGCCCCCAAGGACCCTTCTAACAGGACCCAGACCCTTCTAGAGACCCGCAGGACAATTCTAAAAGCCCCCAGACCCTTCTACAGCCTCCCGGGACCCTTCTAAAAGACCCCAGACCCTTCTAGAGCTCCCCAGGACCCTTCTAAAAGCCCCCAGACCCTTCTAGAGCCCCCCAGGATCCTTCTAAAATCCCCCAGACCCTTCTAGAACCCCCCAGGACCATTCTAAAACCACCCAGACCATTCTAGACCCTCCCCGGATCCTTCTAAAAGCACCCAGACCCTTCTAGAACCTCCCAGGACCCTTCTAAAAGCCCCCAGATCCTTCTAGAGACCCGCAGGACCCTTCTAAAAGCCTCCAGACCCTTCTAGAGCAACCCAGGACCCTTCTAAAAGCCCCCAGACCCATCTAGAGCCCCCCAGGACCCTTCTAAAAGCATCCAGTCCCTTCTAGAGGCCACCAGGACCCTTCTAAAAGCACCCAGACCCTTCTAGAGCCCCCCAGGACCCTTCTAAATGCACCCAGACCCATCTAGAGCCCCCCAGGACCCTTCTAAAAGCATCCAGTCCCTTCTAGAGGCCACCAGGACCGTTCTGTATGCCCCCAGACCCTTCTAGAGCGCTCCAGGACCCTTCTAAAAGCCTCCAGACCCTTCTACATGCCCCCAAGACCCTTCTGAAAGCCCCCAGACCGTTCTAGAGCTCCCCAAGACCCTTCCAAATACACCCAGACACTTCTAGCGACCCCCAGGATCATTCTGAAAGCCCCAGACCCTTCTAGAGCTCCCCAGGACTCTTCTAAAAGGCCCCAGAGCCTTCTAGAGCCCCCCAGGAATCGTCTAAAAGACCCCAGACCCTTCTAGAGCTCCACAGGACCCTTCTAAAAGCCCCAGACCCTTCTAGACCCTAACCGGATCCTTCTAAAAGCACCCAGACCCTACTAGAGCCTCCCCGGACCCTTCTACAACTCCTCAGACACTTCTAGAGGCCCCCAGGACCCTTCTAAAAGCACCCAGAGATTTCTAGATGCACCCAGGACCATTCTAAAAGCTCTCACACCCTTCTAGAGCACCCCAGGACCCTTCTAAAAGCCGCCAGACCCTTCTAGAGCCCCACAGGACCCTTCTAAAAGCCCTCAGACACTTCTAGAGACACGCAGGACCTTCTAAATGCCCCCAGACCCTTCTAGAGTCTCCCAGGACCCTTCTAAAAGCCCCCCGACCCTTCTAGATCTCCCCAGGACCCTTCTAAAATACCCCAGACCTTTCTAGAGGCACCCAGGGCCCCTCTAGTGGTCCCCAGACCCTTCTAGAGCCCCCAAGGACCATTCTAAAAGCCCCCAGACCCTTCTAGAGACCCGCGCGACCCTTCTAAATGCACCCAGACCCTTCTACAGACTACCAGGACCCTTCTAAAAGCCCCCAGACCCTTCTAGAGGCCCCTAGGGCCCCTCTAATGATCCCCAGACCCTTCTAGAGCCCCCAAAGACCCATCTAAAAGCCCCCAGACCCTTCTAGAGACCCGCAGGACCCTTCTAAAACAACCCAGACCCTTGTTAGACCATCCCAGGACCCTTCTAATATCCCCCAGACCATTCTAAAGCCCCCCAGGACCCTTCTAAAAGCCTCCAGACCCTTCTAGACCCTCCCCGGATCCTTCTAAATGCACCCAGACCCTTCTAGAGCCCCCCAGGACCCGTATAAAAGCCCCCAGAGCCTTCTAGATGCCCCCAGGACCCTTCTAAAAGCCCCCACACCATTCTAGAGCCACACCGGAACCTTCTAAAAGCCTCCAGACCCTTCTAGAGCCCCCCAGGACCCTTCTAAAAGCCCCCAGACTCTTCTAGAGGCCCCAGGACTCTTCTAAAAGCCGCCAGACCCTTCTAGAGGCCCCCAGGACTCTTCTAAAAGCCCCCAGACCCTTCTAGAGGCCCCCAGGACCCTTCTAAAAGCCTCCAGACATTTGTAGAGCCCCCCAGGACCCTTCTAAATGCACCCAGACCAATCTAGACCCTCTCCGGATCCTTCTAAAAGCACCCAGACCCATCTGGATCCTCCCAGGACCCTTCTAAAAACTCCAGACCCTTCTAGATGCGCCCAGGACCCTTCTAAAAGCTTCCAGACCCTTATAGAGGCCCCCAGGACCCTTCTGAAAACCCCCAGACCCTTCTAGAGCCCACCAGGACCCTTCTAAATGCCCCCAGACCCTTCTAGAGCCGCCCAGGGCCCTTCTAAAAGCTTCCAGACCCTTCTAGAGGCCCCCAGGACCCTTCTGAATGCCCCCAGACCCTTCTAGAGCCCCCCAGAACCCTTCTAAAAGACTCCAGACCCTTCTACAGCCCCCCAGGACCCTTCTGAAAACCCCCAGACCCTTCTAGAGCTACCCAGGACCCTTCTAAAATCCCCCAGACGCTTCTAGAGCCCCTTAGGACCCTTCTAAAAGCACCCAGACCCTTCTAGAGCCCCCTAGGCCCCTTCTAAAAGCACCCTGACCCTTCTAGAGCCCCACAGGACCCTTCTAACAGCCCCCAGACCCGTCTAGACCCTCCCTGGATCATTCTAAAAGCACCCAGACCCTTCTAGAGCCTCCCAGGACCCTTCTAAAATCCCTCAGACAATTCTAGAGGCCCCCAGGACCCTTCTAAAAGCCCCCAGAGCCTTCTAGATGCCCCCAGGAACCTTCTAAAAGCCCTCACACCCTTCTAGAGCCCACCAGGACTATCCTAAAACTCCCCCGACCCTTCTAGAGCCCCCCAGGACACTTCTAAAAGCCCCCAGACCCTTCTAGAGCCCCCCAGGACCCTTCTAAAAGACTCCAGACCCTTCTACAGCCCCCCAGGACCCTTCTGAAAGCCCCCAGACCCTTCTAGAGCTACCCAGAACCCTTCTAAAATACCCCAGACCCTTCTAGAGCTCTCCAGGACCCTTCTAATATCCCCCAGACCCTTCTAGATGCCCCCAAGCCCCTCTAATGATACTCAGACCCTTCTAGAGCCCCCAAGGACCCTTCTAACAGGACCCAGACCCTTCTAGAGACCCGCAGGACAATTCTAAAAGCCCCCAGACCCTTCTACAGCCTCCCGGGACCCTTCTAAAAGACCCCAGACCCTTCTAGAGCTCCCCAGGACCCTTCTAAAAGCCCCCAGACCCTTCTAGAGCCCCCCAGGATCCTTCTAAAATCCCCCAGACCCTTCTAGAACCCCCCAGGACCATTCTAAAACCACCCAGACCATTCTAGACCCTCCCCGGATCCTTCTAAAAGCACCCAGACCCTTCTAGAACCTCCCAGGACCCTTCTAAAAGCCCCCAGATCCTTCTAGAGACCCGCAGGACCCTTCTAAAAGCCTCCAGACCCTTCTAGAGCAACCCAGGACCCTTCTAAAAGCCCCCAGACCCATCTAGAGCCCCCCAGGACCCTTCTAAAAGCATCCAGTCCCTTCTAGAGGCCACCAGGACCCTTCTAAAAGCACCCAGACCCTTCTAGAGCCCCCCAGGACCCTTCTAAATGCACCCAGACCCATCTAGAGCCCCCCAGGACCCTTCTAAAAGCATCCAGTCCCTTCTAGAGGCCACCAGGACCGTTCTGTATGCCCCCAGACCCTTCTAGAGCGCTCCAGGACCCTTCTAAAAGCCTCCAGACCCTTCTACATGCCCCCAAGACCCTTCTGAAAGCCCCCAGACCGTTCTAGAGCTCCCCAAGACCCTTCCAAATACACCCAGACACTTCTAGCGACCCCCAGGATCATTCTGAAAGCCCCAGACCCTTCTAGAGCTCCCCAGGACTCTTCTAAAAGGCCCCAGAGCCTTCTAGAGCCCCCCAGGAATCGTCTAAAAGACCCCAGACCCTTCTAGAGCTCCACAGGACCCTTCTAAAAGCCCCAGACCCTTCTAGACCCTAACCGGATCCTTCTAAAAGCACCCAGACCCTACTAGAGCCTCCCCGGACCCTTCTACAACTCCTCAGACACTTCTAGAGGCCCCCAGGACCCTTCTAAAAGCACCCAGAGATTTCTAGATGCACCCAGGACCATTCTAAAAGCTCTCACACCCTTCTAGAGCACCCCAGGACCCTTCTAAAAGCCGCCAGACCCTTCTAGAGCCCCACAGGACCCTTCTAAAAGCCCTCAGACACTTCTAGAGACACGCAGGACCTTCTAAATGCCCCCAGACCCTTCTAGAGTCTCCCAGGACCCTTCTAAAAGCCCCCCGACCCTTCTAGATCTCCCCAGGACCCTTCTAAAATACCCCAGACCTTTCTAGAGGCACCCAGGGCCCCTCTAGTGGTCCCCAGACCCTTCTAGAGCCCCCAAGGACCATTCTAAAAGCCCCCAGACCCTTCTAGAGACCCGCGCGACCCTTCTAAATGCACCCAGACCCTTCTACAGACTACCAGGACCCTTCTAAAAGCCCCCAGACCCTTCTAGAGGCCCCTAGGGCCCCTCTAATGATCCCCAGACCCTTCTAGAGCCCCCAAAGACCCATCTAAAAGCCCCCAGACCCTTCTAGAGACCCGCAGGACCCTTCTAAAACAACCCAGACCCTTGTTAGACCATCCCAGGACCCTTCTAATATCCCCCAGACCATTCTAAAGCCCCCCAGGACCCTTCTAAAAGCCTCCAGACCCTTCTAGACCCTCCCCGGATCCTTCTAAATGCACCCAGACCCTTCTAGAGCCCCCCAGGACCCGTATAAAAGCCCCCAGAGCCTTCTAGATGCCCCCAGGACCCTTCTAAAAGCCCCCACACCATTCTAGAGCCACACCGGAACCTTCTAAAAGCCTCCAGACCCTTCTAGAGCCCCCCAGGACCCTTCTAAAAGCCCCCAGACTCTTCTAGAGGCCCCAGGACTCTTCTAAAAGCCGCCAGACCCTTCTAGAGCCCCCCAGGACACTTCTAAATGCCCCCAGACCCTTCTAGAGCCCCCCAGGACCATTCTAAAAGCCCTCAGACCCTTCTAGAGCCTCCCAGGACCCTTCTGAAAGCCCCCAGACCCTTCTAGATGCGCCCAGGACCATTCTAAAAGACCCCAGACCATTGTAGAGCCCCCCAGGACTCTTCTAAAAGCACCCAGACCCTTCTAGAGAAGTCCAGGGCCCTTCTAAAAGCACCAAGACCCTTCTAGAGCTCCCCAGGACCCTTCTAAAATCCCTCAGACCCTTCTAGAGCCCCCCAGGATCCTTCTAAAATCCCCCAGACCCTTCTAGAACCCCCCAGGACCATTCTAAAACCACCCAGACCATTCTAGACCCTCCCCGGATCCTTCTAAAAGCACCCAGACCCTTCTAGAACCTCCCAGGACCCTTCTAAAAGCCCCCAGATCCTTCTAGAGACCCGCAGGACCCTTCTAAAAGCCTCCAGACCCTTCTAGAGCAACCCAGGACCCTTCTAAAAGCCCCCAGACCCTTCTAGAAATTCCACGTATCCTTCTAAAAGCCCCCAGACCCATCTAGATCCCCCCAGGACCCTTCTAAATGCACCCAGACCCATCTAGAGCCCCCCAGGACCCTTCTAAAAGCATCCAGTCCCTTCTAGAGGCCACCAGGACCGTTCTGTATGCCCCCAGACCCTTCTAGAGCGCTCCAGGACCCTTCTAAAAGCCTCCAGACCCTTCTACATGCCCCCAAGACCCTTCTGAAAGCCCCCAGACCCTTCTAGAGCTCCCCAAGACCCTTCCAAATACACCCAGACACTTCTAGCGACCCCCAGGATCATTCTGAAAGCCCCAGACCCTTCTAGAGCTCCCCAGGACTCTTCTAAAAGGCCCCAGAGCCTTCTAGAGCCCCCCAGGAATCGTCTAAAAGACCCCAGACCCTTCTAGAGCTCCACAGGACCCTTCTAAAAGCCCCAGACCCTTCTAGACCCTAACCGGATCCTTCTAAAAGCACCCAGACCCTACTAGAGCCTCCCCGGACCCTTCTACAACTCCTCAGACACTTCTAGAGGCCCCCAGGACCCTTCTAAAAGCACCCAGAGATTTCTAGATGCACCCAGGACCATTCTAAAAGCTCTCACACCCTTCTAGAGCACCCCAGGACCCTTCTAAAAGCCGCCAGACCCTTCTAGAGCCCCACAGGACCCTTCTAAAAGCCCTCAGACACTTCTAGAGACACGCAGGACCTTCTAAATGCCCCCAGACCCTTCTAGAGTCTCCCAGGACCCTTCTAAAAGCCCCCAGACCCTTCTAGATCTCCCCAGGACCCTTCTAAAATACCCCAGACCTTTCTAGAGGCACCCAGGGCCCCTCTAGTGGTCCCCAGACCCTTCTAGAGCCCCCAAGGACCATTCTAAAAGCCCCCAGACCCTTCTAGAGACCCGCGCGACCCTTCTAAATGCACCCAGACCCTTCTACAGACTACCAGGACCCTTCTAAAAGCCCCCAGACCCTTCTAGAGGCCCCTAGGGCCCCTCTAATGGTCCCCAGACCCTTCTAGAGCCCCCAAAGACCCATCTAAAAGCCCCCAGACCCTTCTAGAGACCCGCAGGACCCTTCTAAAACAACCCAGACCCTTGTTAGACCATCCCAGGACCCTTCTAATATCCCCCAGATCATTCTAGAGCCCCCCAGGACCCTTCTAAAAGCCTCCAGACCCTTCTAGACCCTCCCCGGATCCTTCTAAATGCACCCAGACCCTTCTAGAGCCCCCCAGGACCCGTATAAAAGCCCCCAGAGCCTTCTAGATGCCCCCAGGACCCTTCTAAAAGCCCCCACACCATTCTAGAGCCACACCGGAACCTTCTAAAAGCCTCCAGACCCTTCTAGAGCCCCCCAGGACCCTTCTAAAAGCCCCCAGACTCTTCTAGAGGCCCCAGGACTCTTCTAAAAGCCGCCAGACCCTTCTAGAGGCCCCCAGGACTCTTCTAAAAGCCCCCAGACCCTTCTAGAGGCCCCCAGGACCCTTCTAAAAGCCTCCAGACATTTGTAGAGCCCCCCAGGACCCTTCTAAATGCACCCAGACCAATCTAGACCCTCTCCGGATCCTTCTAAAAGCACCCAGACCCATCTGGATCCTCCCAGGACCCTTCTAAAAACTCCAGACCCTTCTAGATGCGCCCAGGACCCTTCTAAAAGCTTCCAGACCCTTATAGAGGCCCCCAGGACCCTTCTGAAAACCCCCAGACCCTTCTAGAGCCCACCAGGACCCTTCTAAATGCCCCCAGACCCTTCTAGAGCCGCCCAGGGCCCTTCTAAAAGCTTCCAGACCCTTCTAGAGGCCCCCAGGACCCTTCTGAATGCCCCCAGACCCTTCTAGAGCCCCCCAGAACCCTTCTAAAAGACTCCAGACCCTTCTACAGCCCCCCAGGACCCTTCTGAAAACCCCCAGACCCTTCTAGAGCTACCCAGGACCCTTCTAAAATCCCCCAGACGCTTCTAGAGCCCCTTAGGACCCTTCTAAAAGCACCCAGACCCTTCTAGAGCCCCCTAGGCCCCTTCTAAAAGCACCCTGACCCTTCTAGAGCCACACAGGACCCTTCTAACAGCCCCCAGACCCGTCTAGACCCTCCCTGGATCATTCTAAAAGCACCCAGACCCTTCTAGAGCCTCCCAGGACCCTTCTAAAATCCCTCAGACAATTCTAGAGGCCCCCAGGACCCTTCTAAAAGCCCCCAGAGCCTTCTAGATGCCCCCAGGAACCTTCTAAAAGCCCTCACACCCTTCTAGAGCCCACCAGGACTATCCTAAAACTCCCCCGACCCTTCTAGAGCCCCCCAGGACACTTCTAAAAGCCCCCAGACCCTTCTAGAGCCCCCCAGGACCCTTCTAAAAGACTCCAGACCCTTCTACAGCCCCCCAGGACCCTTCTGAAAGCCCCCAGACCCTTCTAGAGCTACCCAGAACCCTTCTAAAATACCCCAGACCCTTCTAGAGCTCTCCAGGACCCTTCTAATATCCCCCAGACCCTTCTAGATGCCCCCAAGGCCCCTCTAATGATACTCAGACCCTTCTAGAGCCCCCAAGGACCCTTCTAACAGGACCCAGACCCTTCTAGAGACCCGCAGGACAATTCTAAAAGCCCCCAGACCCTTCTACAGCCTCCCGGGACCCTTCTAAAAGACCCCAGACCCTTCTAGAGCTCCCCAGGACCCTTCTAAAAGCCCCCAGACCCTTCTAGAGCCCCCCAGGATCCTTCTAAAATCCCCCAGACCCTTCTAGAACCCCCCAGGACCATTCTAAAACCACCCAGACCATTCTAGACCCTCCCCGGATCCTTCTAAAAGCACCCAGACCCTTCTAGAACCTCCCAGGACCCTTCTAAAAGCCCCCAGATCCTTCTAGAGACCCGCAGGACCCTTCTAAAAGCCTCCAGACCCTTCTAGAGCAACCCAGGACCCTTCTAAAAGCCCCCAGACCCATCTAGAGCCCCCCAGGACCCTTCTAAAAGCATCCAGTCCCTTCTAGAGGCCACCAGGACCCTTCTAAAAGCACCCAGACCCTTCTAGAGCCCCCCAGGACCCTTCTAAATGCACCCAGACCCATCTAGAGCCCCCCAGGACCCTTCTAAAAGCATCCAGTCCCTTCTAGAGGCCACCAGGACCGTTCTGTATGCCCCCAGACCCTTCTAGAGCGCTCCAGGACCCTTCTAAAAGCCTCCAGACCCTTCTACATGCCCCCAAGACCCTTCTGAAAGCCCCCAGACCGTTCTAGAGCTCCCCAAGACCCTTCCAAATACACCCAGACACTTCTAGCGACCCCCAGGATCATTCTGAAAGCCCCAGACCCTTCTAGAGCTCCCCAGGACTCTTCTAAAAGGCCCCAGAGCCTTCTAGAGCCCCCCAGGAATCGTCTAAAAGACCCCAGACCCTTCTAGAGCTCCACAGGACCCTTCTAAAAGCCCCAGACCCTTCTAGACCCTAACCGGATCCTTCTAAAAGCACCCAGACCCTACTAGAGCCTCCCCGGACCCTTCTACAACTCCTCAGACACTTCTAGAGGCCCCCAGGACCCTTCTAAAAGCACCCAGAGATTTCTAGATGCACCCAGGACCATTCTAAAAGCTCTCACACCCTTCTAGAGCACCCCAGGACCCTTCTAAAAGCCGCCAGACCCTTCTAGAGCCCCACAGGACCCTTCTAAAAGCCCTCAGACACTTCTAGAGACACGCAGGACCTTCTAAATGCCCCCAGACCCTTCTAGAGTCTCCCAGGACCCTTCTAAAAGCCCCCCGACCCTTCTAGATCTCCCCAGGACCCTTCTAAAATACCCCAGACCTTTCTAGAGGCACCCAGGGCCCCTCTAGTGGTCCCCAGACCCTTCTAGAGCCCCCAAGGACCATTCTAAAAGCCCCCAGACCCTTCTAGAGACCCGCGCGACCCTTCTAAATGCACCCAGACCCTTCTACAGACTACCAGGACCCTTCTAAAAGCCCCCAGACCCTTCTAGAGGCCCCTAGGGCCCCTCTAATGATCCCCAGACCCTTCTAGAGCCCCCAAAGACCCATCTAAAAGCCCCCAGACCCTTCTAGAGACCCGCAGGACCCTTCTAAAACAACCCAGACCCTTGTTAGACCATCCCAGGACCCTTCTAATATCCCCCAGACCATTCTAAAGCCCCCCAGGACCCTTCTAAAAGCCTCCAGACCCTTCTAGACCCTCCCCGGATCCTTCTAAATGCACCCAGACCCTTCTAGAGCCCCCCAGGACCCGTATAAAAGCCCCCAGAGCCTTCTAGATGCCCCCAGGACCCTTCTAAAAGCCCCCACACCATTCTAGAGCCACACCGGAACCTTCTAAAAGCCTCCAGACCCTTCTAGAGCCCCCCAGGACCCTTCTAAAAGCCCCCAGACTCTTCTAGAGGCCCCAGGACTCTTCTAAAAGCCGCCAGACCCTTCTAGAGGCCCCCAGGACTCTTCTAAAAGCCCCCAGACCCTTCTAGAGGCCCCCAGGACCCTTCTAAAAGCCTCCAGACATTTGTAGAGCCCCCCAGGACCCTTCTAAATGCACCCAGACCAATCTAGACCCTCTCCGGATCCTTCTAAAAGCACCCAGACCCATCTGGATCCTCCCAGGACCCTTCTAAAAACTCCAGACCCTTCTAGATGCGCCCAGGACCCTTCTAAAAGCTTCCAGACCCTTATAGAGGCCCCCAGGACCCTTCTGAAAACCCCCAGACCCTTCTAGAGCCCACCAGGACCCTTCTAAATGCCCCCAGACCCTTCTAGAGCCGCCCAGGGCCCTTCTAAAAGCTTCCAGACCCTTCTAGAGGCCCCCAGGACCCTTCTGAATGCCCCCAGACCCTTCTAGAGCCCCCCAGAACCCTTCTAAAAGACTCCAGACCCTTCTACAGCCCCCCAGGACCCTTCTGAAAACCCCCAGACCCTTCTAGAGCTACCCAGGACCCTTCTAAAATCCCCCAGACGCTTCTAGAGCCCCTTAGGACCCTTCTAAAAGCACCCAGACCCTTCTAGAGCCCCCTAGGCCCCTTCTAAAAGCACCCTGACCCTTCTAGAGCCCCACAGGACCCTTCTAACAGCCCCCAGACCCGTCTAGACCCTCCCTGGATCATTCTAAAAGCACCCAGACCCTTCTAGAGCCTCCCAGGACCCTTCTAAAATCCCTCAGACAATTCTAGAGGCCCCCAGGACCCTTCTAAAAGCACCCAGAGCCTTCTAGATGCCCCCAGGAACCTTCTAAAAGCCCTCACACCCTTCTAGAGCCCACCAGGACTATCCTAAAACTCCCCCGACCCTTCTAGAGCCCCCCAGGACACTTCTAAAAGCACCCAGACCCTTCTAGAGACCCGCAGGACCCATCTAAAAGCCCCCAGACCCTTCTAGAGCCCCCCAGGACCCTTCTAAAAGACTCCAGACCCTTCTACAGCCCCCCAGGACCCTTCTGAAAGCCCCCAGACCCTTCTAGAGCTACCCAGAACCCTTCTAAAATACCCCAGACCCTTCTAGAGCTCTCCAGGACCCTTCTAATATCCCCCAGACCCTTCTAGATGCCCCCAAGGCCCCTCTAATGATACTCAGACCCTTCTAGAGCCCCCAAGGACCCTTCTAACAGGACCCAGACCCTTCTAGAGACCCGCAGGACAATTCTAAAAGCCCCCAGACCCTTCTACAGCCTCCCGGGACCCTTCTAAAAGACCCCAGACCCTTCTAGAGCTCCCCAGGACCCTTCTAAAAGCCCCCAGACCCTTCTAGAACCCCCCAGGACCCTATAAAAGCCCCAGACCCTTCTTGAGGCACCCAGGACCCTTCCAAAATACCCCAGACCCTTCTAGAGCCACCCAAAGACCCTTCTCAAAGAACCCAGACCCTTCGAGAGCCCGCCAGGACACTTCTATAAGCCCCCAGACCCTTCTAGAGGACCCCAAGGCCCCTCTTAAGGACCCCCGTCTCTCCTAGAAGGTTCTCGGGGCTTTTAGAAGGGCCCTGGGGGGCTCTAGAATGGTCTGGGGGCTTTTAGAAGGGTCCTGGGGTTCTCTAGAAGGGTCTGGGTGCTTTTGAAAGTATCCTGGTGGCCTCTAGAATGGTGTGGGATATATCAGAGGGGTCCGGGGATGATCTAGAAGGGTCTGGGGACTTTTAGAAGGGTCTGGGGGGCCTCTAGAAGGGTCTGGGGACTTTTAGAAGGGTCCTGCTAGGCTCTAGAAGGGTCCGGGGGCTTTTAGAGGGGTCCTGCGAGGCTCTAGAAGGGTCTGGGGGCTTTTAGAATGATCCGGGGAGGGTCTAGAAGGGTCTGGGGTCTTTTAGAAGGGTCCTAGGGGCCTCTAGAAGGGTCTGGGGGCTTTTAGATGGGTCCTAGGGGGCTCTAGAAGGGTCTGGGGGCTTTTAGAATGGTCCCGGGAGGCTCTAGAATGGTCTGGGGTTTTTTAGAAGGATCCGGGGAGGGTCTAGAAGGGTCTGGGGGCTTTTAGAAGGGTCCTTGGGGCCTCTAGAAGGGTCTGGGGGCATTTAGATGGGTCATAGGGGGCTCTAGAAGGGTCAGGGGGCTTTTAGAAGGGTCCTGGGGGGCTCTAGAAGTTTCTGGGGGCTTTTAGAATGATCCGGGGACGGTCTAGAAGGGTCTGGGTGCTTTTTGAAGGATCCTAGGGGGCTCTAGAAGGGTCTGAGGGCGTTTAGAAGGGTCCTGGGAGGCTCTAGAAGGGTCTGGGTGCTTTTATAAGGGACCGGTTAGCCTCTAGAAGGGTCTGGGTGCTTTTAGAAAGGTCCTGGGGGGCTCTAGAAGGGTCTAGAGGCTTTTAGACGAGTCCTGGGGGCCTCTAGAAGGGTCTGGGGACTTTTAGAAGGGTCCTGGTTGGATCTAGATTGGTCTGGGGGCTTTTAGAAGGGTCCTGGGGGGCTCTAGAAGGGTCTGGGGGCTTGTAGAATGGTCCTGGGGGGGCTCTAGAAGGGTCTGGTGGCTTTTAGAAGGGTCCTGGGGGCCTCTAGAAGGGTCTGGGGGATTTTAGAAGCGTCCTTGGGGGCTCTAGAAGGGTCTGGGGGCTTGTAGAAAGGTCCTGGTAGGCTCTAGAAGGGTCTGGGGGCTTTTAGAAGGGTCCTGGGGTGCTCTAGAATGGTCTGGGTGCTTTTAGAAGGGTCCTGGGAGGCTCTAGAAGGGTCTGGGTGCTTTTAGAATGGTCCTGTGTGGCTCTAGAATGGTCTGGGGGCTTTTAGAAGGGTCCTGGGAGGATCTAGAAGAGTCTGGGGGCTTTTAGAAGGATCCTGGGAGGCTCCAGACGGGTCTGGGGGCTTTTAGAATGGTCCTGGGATGCTCAAGAAGGGTCTGGGTGTTTTAGAAGGGTCCTGGGGGGCTCTAGAAGGTTCTGGGTGCTTTCAGAAAGGTCCAGATGGCCTCTAGAAGGGTCTGGAGGCTTTTAGAAGGGTCCGGGGGGGCTCTAGAATGGTCTGGGGGTTTTTAGATGGGTCCTGGCGTGCTCTAGAAAGGTCTGGGGACTTTTAGAAGGGTCCTGGGGTGCTCTAGAAGGGATGGGGTGCCTTAAGAGGAGGCCTGGGGGGCTCTAGAAGTGTCTGGGGGCTTATTAGAAGGGACCTGGGGTGCTCTAGAAGGGTCTGGGGTCTTTTAGATGGATCCGGGGAGTGTCTATAAGTGTCTGCGGCCTTTCAGAAGGGTCCTGGGGGGCTCTAGAAGGGTCTGGGGGCTTTTAGAAGGGTCCTGGGGGGGTCTAGAAGGGTCTGGGGTCTTTTAGAATGGTCCTGGGAGGCTCTAGAATGGTCTGGGTGCTTTTAGAAGGGTTCTGGGTGCCTCTTGAAGGGTCTGGGGGCATTTAGAAGGGTCCTGGGGGGCTCTAGAAAGGTCTAGGGGCTTTTAGAAGGGTACTGGGGAGGCTCTAGAAGGGTCTGGGGGCTTTTAGAATGATCCTGGGGGGCTCTAGAAGGGTCTGGGGTCTTTTCGAAGGATCCGGGGAGGGTCTAGAAGGGTCTGGTTGCTTTTAGAAGTGTCCTAGGGGACTCTAGAAGGGTCTGGGGGCTTTTAGATGGGTCCTAGGGGTCTCTAGAAGTGTCTGGGGGCTTTTGGAATGATCCTGGGGGGCTCTAGAAGGGTCTGGGTGCTTTTAGAATGATCCAGGGGGTCTCTAGAAGGGTCTGGGGGCTTTTAGAATGATCCGGGGACGGTCTAGAAAGGTCTGGGTGCTTTTTGAAGGATCCTAGGTGGCTCTAGAAGGGTCTGGGGGCTTTTAGAAGGGTCCTGGGGTTCTCTAGAAGGGTCTGGTTGCTTTTAGAAGGGTACTGGGAGGCTCTAGAACGGGTCGGTGTGCTTTTATAAGGGTCCGGGGAGCCTCTAGAAGGGTCTGGGTGCTTTTAGAAAGGTCCTGGGGGGCTCTAGAAGGGTCTAGAGGCTTTTAGACGGGTCCTGGGGGCCTCTAGAAGGGTCTGGGTGCTTTTAGAAGGGTCCTGGGTGGCTCTAGAAGGGTCTGGGGGCTTGTAGAAGGGTCCTGGGGGGCTCTAGAAGGGTCTGGGGGCTTTTAGAAGGGTCCTGGGGGCATCTAGAAAGCTCTGGGAGCTTTTAGAAGGGTTCTGGGGTGCTCTAGAAGGTTCTGGGGGATTTCAGAAGGGTCCAGGGGTCCTCTAGAAGGGTCTGGAGGCTTTTAGAAGGGTCCGGGGGTGCTCTAGAAGGGTCTGGGGACTTTAAGAAGGGTCCTGGGGTGTCCTAGAAGGGACGGGGTGCCTTAAGAGGGGCCCTGGGGGGCTCTAGAAGGGTCTTGGGGCTTTTAGAAGGGTCCTGGAGTGCTCTAGAAGGGTCTGGGGGCTTTTAGAATGCTCCTGGGGATCTCTAGAAGTGTCTGGGGTCTTTTAGAAAGATCCGGGGAGTGTCTACATGTGTCTGCGGCCTTTCAGAAGGGTCCTGGGGGGCTCTAGAAGGGTCTGGGGTCTTTTAGAAGGCTCCTGGGGGCGTCTAGAATGGTCTGTGGGCTTTTAGAATGGTCCTTGGAGGCTCTAGAAGGGTCTGGGTGCTTTTAGAAGGGTCCTGGGGCCCTCTAGAAGGGTCTGAGTGCTTTTAGAAGGGTCATGGGGGTCTCTAGAAGGGTCTGGGGGCTTTTAGAATGATCCGGGGAGGGTCTAGAAGGTTCTGGGGGCTTTTAGAAGGGTCCTGGGGGGCTCTAGAGGGGTCTGGGGGCTTTTAGAAGGGTCCCGGGGTTCTCTAGAAGGGTCTGGGGGCATTTAGAAGTATCCTGGGGGCCTCTAGAAGGGTCTGGGATCTATTAGAGTGGTCCGGGGGGGCTCTAGAAGGGTCTGGGGGTTTTTAGAAGGCTCCTGGGAGGCTCTAGAATGGTCTGGGGGCTTTTAGAATGTTCCTGGGGTTCTCTAGAAGGGTCTGGGGACTTATAGAAGGGTCCTGGGGGCCTCTAGAAGGGTCTGAGAACTATTAGAGTGGTTCGGGGGGGCTCTAGAAGGGTCTGGAGGCTTTTAGAAGGGTCTTGGGGGGCTCTAGAAGGGTCTGGGGGCTTTTAGAATAATCCGGGGAGGGTCTAGAAAGGTCTGGGTTCTTTTAGAATAGTCTTGGGAGGTTTTAGAAGGGTCTGGGGTCTTTTAGAATGATCCGGGGACGGTCTAGAAACGTCGGGGGGCTATTAGAAGGGTCCTGGGAGGCTCTAGAATGGTCTGGGCGCTTTTAGAATGATCCGAGGAGGGTCTAGAAGGGTCTGGCGGCCTTTAGAAGGGTCCTAGGGGGCTCTAGAATGGTCTGGGGGCTTTTAGAATGATCCTGGGGGGCTCTAGAAGGGTCTGCGGGCTTTTAGAATGATCCTGGGGGGCTCTAGAAGGGTCTGGGGTCTTTTCGAAGGATCCGGGGAGGGTCTAGAAGGGTCTGGGTTCTTTTAGAAGGGTTCTAGGGGCCTCTAGAAGAGTCTGGGGGCTTTTAGATGGGTCCTCGGATGCTCTAGAAGGGTCTGGGGGCTTTTAGAATGAACCTGGGGAGCTCTTGAAGGGTCTGGGGGCTTTTAGAATGATCCGGGGAGGGTCTAGAAAGGTCTGGGGGCCTTTAGAATGGTATTGGGGTGCTCTAGAAGTGTCTGGGTGCTTTTAGAAGGGTCCTGGGAGGCTCTAGAAGGGTCTGGGGGCTTTTAGAAGAGTCCTGGGTGGCTCTAAAGGGTTCTGGGGGGTTTTAGAAGGGTCCTAGGGGCCTCTAGAAGGGTCTGGTTGCTTTTAGAAGGGTCCTGGGATGCTCTAGAAGGGTCTGGGTGCTTTTAGAATGGTCCTGGGGGGCTCTAGAATGTTCTGAGGTCTTTCAGAAGGGTCCTGGGGTGCTCTAGAAGGGTCTGGGAGCTTTTAGAAGGGTCCTGGGGGGCTCTAGAATGGTCGGGATGCTTTTAGAAGGGTCCTGGGTGGCTCTAGAAGGGTCTGGGGGCTTTTAGAAGGGTCCGGGGGGGCTCAAGAAGGGTCTGGGGAATTTTAGAAGGGTCCTCGGATTCTCTAGAAGGGTCTGGGGGCTTTTAGAAGGGTCCTGGAGGGCTCTAGAAGGTTCTGGGGTCTTTCAGAAGGGTCCTGGTTGTCTCTAGAAGGGTCTGGGGGCTTTTAGAAAGGTCCTGGGAGGTTCTAGATGGGTCTGGGGGCTTGTAGATGGGTCCTGGGGGGCTCTAGAAGGTTCTGGGTGCTTTTAGAAGGGTCCTGGGTGGCTCTAGAAGGGTCTGGGGGCTTTTAGAAGGGTCCGGTGGGGCTCTAGAAGGGTCTGGGGGCTTTTAGAAGTGTCCTGGGGTGCTCTAGAAGTGTCTGGGGAATTTTAGAAGGGTCCTGGAGGGCTCTAGAAGGTTCTGGGGGCTTTCAGAAGGGTCCTGGGAGCCTCTAGAAGGGTCTGTGCGCTTTTAGAGGGGTCCTGGGGGGCTCTAGAAGGGTCTGGGTGCCTTTAGAAGGGTCCTGGGTGACTCTAGAATGTTCTGCTGGCTTTCAGAAGGGTCCTGGGGTCCTCTAGAAGGGTCTGGGTTCTTTTTGAAGGGTCCTTTGGGGCTCTAGAAGGGTCTGGGGGCTTTTAGAAGGGTCCTGGGGTACTCTAGAAGGGCCTGGGGACTTTTAGAAGGGTCCTGGGGTGCTCTAGAAGGGGCGGGGTTCATTAAGAGGGGCCCTGGGTGCCTCTTGAAGGGTCTGGGGGCATTTAGAAGGGTCCAGGGGGGCTCTAGAAGGGTCTAGGGACTTTTAGAAGGGTACTGGGGGGCTCTAGAAGGGTCTGGGGTCTTTTAGAATGATCCTGGGGGGCTCTAGAAGGGTCTGGGTTCTTTTCGAAGGATCCGGGGAGGGTCTAGAAGGGTCTGTGGGCTTTTAGAAGTGTCCTAGGGGCCTCTAGAAGGGTCTGGGGGCTTTTAGATGGGTCCTAGGGGGCTCTAGAAGGGTCTGGGGGCTTTTGGAATGATCCTGGGGGGCTCTAGAAGGGTCTGGGGGCTTTTAGAAGGGTCCTGGTGTTCTCTAGAAGGGTCTGGTTGCTTTTAGATGGGTACTGGGAGCCTCTAGAAGGGTCTGGGTGCTTTTAGAAAGGTCCTGGGGGGCTCTAGAAGTGTCTAGAGGCTTTTAGACGGGTCCTGGGGTCCTCTAGAAGGGTCTGGGTGCTATTAGAAGGGTCCTGGTTGGATCTAGAAGGGTCTGGGGGCTTGTAGAAGGGTCCGGGGGTCTCTAGAAGGGTCTGGGAGCTTTTAGAAGGGTCCTGGGGGCATCTAGAAGGGTCTGGGAGCTTTTAGAAGGGTCCTTGGGGGCTCTAGAAGGGTCTGGGGGCTTGTAGATGGGTCCTGGGTGATGCTAGAAGGGTCTGGGGACTTATAGAAGGGTCCTGGGGGGCTCAAGAAGGGTCTGGGGGCTTTTAGAAAGGTCCTGGGTTGCTCTAGAAGGGTCTGGGGGCTTTTAGAAGGGTCCTGGGGGGCTCTAGAATGTTCTGGGGGCTTTTAGAAGGGTCCTGGGTCCTCTAGAAAGGTCTGGGGGCTTTTAGAAAGGTGCTGGGAGGGTCTAGAAGGGTCTGGGGGCTTTTAGAAGGGTCCTGGGGTCTCTAGAAGGGTCTGGGAGCTTTTAGTAGGGTCCTGGGGGGCTCTAGAAGGCTCTGGGGTCTTTTAGAATGGTCCGGGGGGGCTCTAGAAGGGTCTGGGGGCTTTTAGAAGGGTCCTGGAGGCCTCTAGAAGGATCTGGGGGCTTTTAGATGGGTCCTGGGTGGCTCTAGAAGGGTCTGGGGGCTTTTAGAAGGGTTCGGGAGGGCTCTAGAAGGGTCTGGGTGCTTTTAGAAGTGTCCTGGGGTGCTCTAGAAGGGTCTGGGGAATTTTAGAAGGGTCCTCGGATGCTCTAGAAGGGTCTGGGTGCTTTTAGAAGGGTTCTGGAGGGGTCTAGAAGGTTCTGGGAGCTTTCAGAAGGGTCCTGGGGGTCTCTAGAAGGGTCTGGGGTCTTTTAGAATGGTCCGGGGGGGCTCTAGAAGGGTCTGGGGGCTTTTAGAAGGGTCCTGGAGGCCTCTAGAAGGATCTGGGGGTTTTTAGATGGGTCCTGGGTTTCTCTAGAAGGGTCTGGGGGCATTTAGAAGGGTCCTGATGGGCTCTAGAAGGGTCTGGGGGCTTTTAGAATGATCCGGGGACAGTCTAGAAGGGTCTTTATGCTTTTTGAAGGATCCTAGGCGGCTCTAGAAGGGTCTGGGGTCTTTTAGAAGGGTCCTGGGGGGCTCTAGAAGGGTCTGGGGGCTTTTAGAATGGTCAGGGGAGGCTCTAGAAGGGTCTGGGGGCTTTTAGAAGGGTCCTGGGAGGCTCTAGAAGGGTCTAGAGGCTTTTAGAAGGGTCCTGGGGGCCTCTACAAGGGTCTGGGGGCGTTTAGAAGGGACCTGTGAGGCTCTGGATGGGTCTGGGTGCTTTTATAAGGGTCCTGGGGGCCTCTAGAAGGGTCTGGGGGCTTTTATAAGGGTCCGGGGGGGCTCTAGAAAAATCTGGGGACTTTTAGAAGGGTCCTGGTGGCATCTAGACGTGTCTGGGGGCTATTAGAAGGGTCCTGGGGGGCTCTAGAAGGGTCTGGGGGCTTGTAGAAGGGTCCTGGGAGGCTCTGGAAGGGTCTGGGTGCTTTTATAAGGGTCCTGGGCGCCTCTAGAATGGTCTGGGGGCTTTTACAAGGGTCCGGGGGGGATCTAGAAGAATCTGGGGACTTTTAGAAGGGTCCTGGGTGGCTCTAGAAGGGTCTGGGGGCTTTTAGAAGGGTCCGGGGGGGCTCTAGAAGGGTCTGGGGAATTTTAGAAGGGTCCTCGGATTCTCTAGAAGGGTCTGGGGGCTTTTAGAAGGGTCCTGGGGTGCTCTAGATGGTTCTGGGGGCTTTCAGAAGGGTCCTGGGGGTCTCTAGAAGGGTCTGGGAGCTTTTAGAAGGGTCCTGGGGGGCTCTAGAAGGGTCTGGGTGCCTTTAGAAGGGTCCTGGGTGACTCTAGAATGTTCTGCTGGCTTTCAGAAGGGTCCTGGGTTCCTCTAGAAGGGTCTGGGGGCTTTTAGAAGGGTCCTGGGGGGCTCTAGAAGGGTCTGGGGGCTTTTAGAATGGTCAGGGGACGGTCTAGAAGGGTCTTTATGCTTTTTGAAGGATCCTAGGCGGCTCTAGAAGGGTCTGGGGTTTTTTAGAAGGGTCCTGGGGGGCTCTAGAAGGGTCTGGGGGCTTTTAGAATGGTCAGGGGAGGCTCTAGAAGGGTCTGGGGGCTTTTAGAAGGGTCCTGGGAGGCTCTAGAAGGGTCTAGAGGCTTTTAGAAGGGTCCTGGGGGCCTCTACAAGGGTCTGGGGGCGTTTAGAAGGGACCTGTGAGGCTCTGGATGGGTCTGGGTGCTTTTATAAGGGTCCTGGGGGCCTCTAGAAGGGTCTGGGGTTTTATAAGGGTCCGGGGGGGCTCTAGAAAATCTGGGGACTTTTAGAAGGGTCCTGGTGGCATCTAGACGTGTCTGGGGGCTATTAGAAGGGTCCTGGGGGGCTCTAGAAGGGTCTGGGGGCTTGTAGAAGGTCCTGGGAGGCTCTGGAAGGTCTGGGTGCTTTTATAAGGGTCCTGGGCGCCTCTAGAATGGTCTGGGGGCTTTTACAAGGGTCCGGGGGGGATCTAGAAGAATCTGGGGACTTTTAGAAGGGTCCTGGGTGGCTCTAGAAGGGTCTGGGGGCTTTTAGAAGGGTCCGGGGGGGCTCTAGAAGGGTCTGGGGAATTTTAGAAGGGTCCTCGTATTCTCTAGAAGGGTCTGGGGGCTTTTAGAAGGGTCCTGGGGTGCTCTAGATGGTTCTGGGGGCTTTCAGAAGGGTCCTGGGGGTCTCTAGAAGGGTCTGGGAGCTTTTAGAAGGGTCCTGGGGGCTCTAGAAGGGTCTGGGTGCCTTTAGAAGGGTCCTGGGTGACTCTAGAATGTTCTGCTGGCTTTCAGAAGGGTCCTGGGTTCCTCTAGAAGGGGTCTGGGGGCTTTTAGAAGGGTCCTGGGGGCCTCTAGAAGGGTCTGGGGGCTTTTAGAATGGTCAGGGGAGGCTCTAGAAGGGTCTGGGGTCTTTTAGAAGGGTCCTGGGAGGCTCTAGAAGGGTCTAGAGGCTTTTAGAAGGGTCCTGGGGGCCTCTAGAAGGGTCTGGGGGCGTTTAGAAGGGACCTGTGAGGCTCTGGAAGGGTCTGGGTGCTTTTATAAGGGTCCTGGGGGCCTCTAGAAGGGTCTGGGGGCTTTTATAAGGGTCCGGGGGGGCTCTAGAAGAATCTGGGGACTTTTAGAAGGGTCCTGGTGGCATCTAGACGTGTCTGGGGGCTATTAGAAGGGTCCTGGGGGGCTCTAGAAGGTTCTGGGGGCTTGTAGAAGGGTCCTGGGAGGCTCTGGAAGGGTCTGGGTGCTTTTATAAGGGTCCTGGGCGCCTCTAGAAGGGTCTGGGGGCTTTTACAAGGGTCCGGGGGGGATCTAGAAGAATCTGGGGACTTTTAGAAGGGTCCTGGGTGGCTCTAGAAGGGTCTGGGGGCTTTTAGAAGGGTCCGGGGGGGCTCTAGAAGGGTCTGGGGAATTTTAGAAGGGTCCTCGGATTCTCTAGAAGGGTCTGGGGGCTTTTAGAAGGGTCCTGGGTTCCTCTAGAAGGGTCTGGGGGCATTTAGAAGGGTCCTGGGGGGCTCTAGAAGGGTCTGGGGGCTTTTAGAAGGGTCCTGGGAGGCTCTAGAAGGGTCTAGAGGCTTTTAGAAGGGTCCTGGGGGCCTCTAGAAGGGTCTGGGGGCGTTTAGAAGGGACCTGTGAGGCTCTGGAAGGGTCTGGGTGCTTTTATAAGGGTCCTGGGGGCCTCTAGAAGGGTCTGGGGGCTTTTATAAGGGTCCGGGGGGGCTCTAGAAGAATCTGGGGACTTTTAGAAGGGTCCTGGTGGCATCTAGTCTAGACGTGTCTGGGGGCTATTAGAAGGGTCCTGGGGGGCTCTAGAAGGGTCTGGGGGCTTGTAGAAGGGTCCTGGGAGGCTCTGGAAGGGTCTGGGTGCTTTTATAAGGGTCCTGGGCGCCTCTAGAAGGGTCTGGGGGCTTTTACAAGGGTCCGGGGGGGATCTAGAAGAATCTGGGGGCTTTTAGAAGGGTCCGGGGGGGCTCTAGAAGGGTCTGGGGAATTTTAGAAGGGTCCTCGGATTCTCTAGAAGGGTCTGGGGGCTTTTAGAAGGGTCCTGGGGTGCTCTAGATGGTTCTGGGGGCTTTCAGAAGGGTCCTGGGTTCCTCTAGAAGGGTCTGGGGGCATTTAGAAGGGTCCTGGGGTGCTCTAGAAGGGTCTGGGGAATTTTAGAAGGGTCCTCGGATGCTCTAGAAGGGTCTGGGGGCTTTTAGAAGGGTCCTGGAGGGGTCTAGAAGGTTCTGGGAGCTTTCAGAAGGGTCCTGGGGGTCTCTAGAAGGGTCTGGGGTCTTTTAGAATGGTCCGGGGGGGCTCTAGAAGGGTCTGGGGGCTTTTAGAAGGGTCCTGGAGGCCTCTAGAAGCATCTGGGGGTTTTTAGATGGGTCCTGGGTTTCTCTAGAAGGGTCTGGGGGCATTTAGAAGGGTCCTGATGGGCTCTAGAAGGGTCTGGGGGCTTTTAGAATGATCCGGGGACAGTCTAGAAGGATCTTTATGCTTTTTGAAGGATCCTAGGCGGCTCTAGAAGGGTCTGGGGTCTTTTAGAAGGGTCCTGGGGGGCTCTAGAAGGGTCTGGGGGCTTTTAGAATGGTCAGGGGAGGCTCTAGAAGGGTCTGGGGGCTTTTAGAAGGGTCCTGGGAGGCTCTAGAAGGGTCTAGAGGCTTTTAGAAGGGTCCTGGGGGCCTCTACAAGGGTCTGGGGGCGTTTAGAAGGGACCTGTGAGGCTCTGGATGGGTCTGGGTGCTTTTATAAGGGTCCTGGGGGCCTCTAGAAGGGTCTGGGGGCTTTTATAAGGGTCCGGGGGGGCTCTAGAAGAATCTGGGGACTTTTAGAAGGGTCCTGGTGGCATCTAGACGTGTCTGGGGGCTATTAGAAGGGTCCTGGGGGGCTCTAGAAGGGTCTGGGGGCTTGTAGAAGGGTCCTGGGAGGCTCTGGAAGGGTCTGGGTGCTTTTATAAGGGTCCTGGGCGCCTCTAGAATGGTCTGGGGGCTTTTACAAGGGTCCGGGGGGGATCTAGAAGAATCTGGGGACTTTTAGAAGGGTCCTGGGTGGCTCTAGAAGGGTCTGGGGGCTTTTAGAAGGGTCCGGGGGGGCTCTAGAAGGGTCTGGGGAATTTTAGAAGGGTCCTCGGATTCTCTAGAAGGGTCTGGGGGCTTTTAGAAGGGTCCTGGGGTGCTCTAGATGGTTCTGGGGGCTTTCAGAAGGGTCCTGGGGGTCTCTAGAAGGGTCTGGGAGCTTTTAGAAGGGTCCTGGGGGGCTCTAGAAGGGTCTGGGTGCCTTTAGAAGGGTCCTGGGTGACTCTAGAATGTTCTGCTGGCTTTCAGAAGGGTCCTGGGTTCCTCTAGAAGGGTCTGGGGGCTTTTAGAAGGGTCCTGGGGGGCTCTAGAAGGGTCTGGGGGCTTTTAGAATGGTCAGGGGAGGCTCTAGAAGGGTCTGGGGTCTTTTAGAAGGGTCCTGGGAGGCTCTAGAAGGGTCTAGAGGCTTTTAGAAGGGTCCTGGGGGCCTCTAGAAGGGTCTGGGGGCGTTTAGAAGGGACCTGTGAGGCTCTGGAAGGGTCTGGGTGCTTTTATAAGGGTCCTGGGGGCCTCTAGAAGGGTCTGGGGGCTTTTATAAGGGTCCGGGGGGGCTCTAGAAGAATCTGGGGACTTTTAGAAGGGTCCTGGTGGCATCTAGACGTGTCTGGGGGCTATTAGAAGGGTCCTGGGGGGCTCTAGAAGGGTCTGGGGGCTTGTAGAAGGGTCCTGGGAGGCTCTGGAAGGGTCTGGGTGCTTTTATAAGGGTCCTGGGCGCCTCTAGAAGGGTCTGGGGGCTTTTACAAGGGTCCGGGGGGGATCTAGAAGAATCTGGGGACTTTTAGAAGGGTCCTGGGTGGCTCTAGAAGGGTCTGGGGGCTTTTAGAAGGGTCCGGGGGGGCTCTAGAAGGGTCTGGGGAATTTTAGAAGGGTCCTCGGATTCTCTAGAAGGGTCTGGGGGCTTTTAGAAGGGTCCTGGGTTCCTCTAGAAGGGTCTGGGGGCATTTAGAAGGGTCCTGGGGGGCTCTAGAACGGTCTGGGGGCTTTTAGAAGGGTCCTGGGGTGCTCTAGAATGGTCTGGGGGCTTTTAGAAGGGTCCTGGGAGGCTCTAGAAGGGTCTGGGGTCTTTTAGAAAGGTCCTGGGAGGATCTAGATGGGTCTGGGGGCTTTTAGAAGGGTCCTGGGATGCTCTAGAAGGGTCTGGGGGCTTTTAGAATGGTCCTAGGGGCCTCTAGAAGGGTCTGGGGTCTTTTAGATGGGTCCTAGGGGGCTCTAGAAGGGTCTGGGGGCTTTTAGAATTATCCGGGGACGGTCTAGAAAGGTCTGGGTGCTTTTTGAAGGATCCTAGGGAGTTCTAGAAGGGTCTGGGGGCTTTTAGAAGGATCCGGGGAGGGTCTAGAAGGGTCTGGGGGCTTTTAGAAGGGTCCTGGGGTTCTCTAGAAGGGTCTGGTTGCTTTTAGAAGGGTACTGGGTGGCTCTAGAAGGGTCTGGGTGCTTTTATAAGGGTCCGGGGAGCCTCTAGAAGGGTCTGGGTGATTTTAGAAAGGTCCTGGGGGGCTCTAGAAGGGTCTGGGGGCTTTTAGAAGGGTCCGGGGGGGCTCTAGAAGGGTCTGGGGAATTTTAGAAGGGTCCTCGGATTCTCTAGAAGGGTCTGGGGGCTTTTAGAAGGGTCCTGGAGGGCTCTAGAAGGTTCTGGGGGCTTTCAGAAGGGTCCTGGGAGTCTCTAGAAGGGTCTGGGGCCTTTTAGAAGGGTCCTGGGGGGCTCTAGAAGGGTCTGGGTGCCTTTAGAAGGGTCCTGGGTGACTCTAGAATGTTCTGCTGGCTTTCAGAAGGGTCCTGGGTTCCTCTAGAAGGGTCTGGGGGCTTTTAGAAGGGTCCTGGGTGGCTCTAGAAGGGTCTGGGGGCTTTTAGAAGGGTCCTGGGGTGCTCTAGAATGGTCTGGGGGCTTTTAGAAGGGTCCTGGGAGGCTCTAGAAGGGTCTGGGGGCTTTTAGAAAGGTCCTGGGTGGCTCTAGAAGGGTCTGGGGGCTTTTCGAATGGTCCTGGGAGTCTCTAGAAGGGTCTGGGGGCTTATGGAAGGGTCCTGGGAGGCTCTAGATGGGTCTGGGTGCTTTTAGAAGGGTCCTGGGATGCTCTAGAATGGTCTTGGGGCTTGTAGAAGGATCTTGGGGGGCTCTAGAAGGTTCTGGGTGCTTTTAGATGGGTCCTGGGTGGCTCTAGAAGGGTCTGGGGGCTTTTAGAAGGGTTCGGGAGGGCTCTAGAAGGGTCTGGGTGCTTTTAGAAGTGTCCTGGGGTGCTCTAGAAGGGTCTGGGGAATTTTAGAAGGGTCCTCGGATGCTCTAGAAGGGTCTGGGTGCTTTTAGAAGGGTCCTGGAGGGGTCTAGAAGGTTCTGGGAGCTTTCAGAAGGGTCCTCGGATTCTCTAGAAGGGTCTGGGCGCTTTTAGAACGGTCCTGGGGGGCTCTAGAAGGGTCTGGATGCCTTTAGAAGGGTCCTGGGTGACTCTAGAATGTTCTGCTGGCTTTCAGAAGGGTCCTGGGGTCATCTAGAAGGGTCTGGGGTCTTTTAGAAGGGTCCTGTGGGGCTCTAGAAGGGTCTGGGTGCCTTTAGAAAGGTCCTGGGTGACTCTAGAATGTTCTGCTAGCTTTCAGATGGGTCCTGGGGTCATCTAGAAGGGTCTGGGGTCTTTTAGAAGGGTCCGGGGGGGCTCTAGAAGGGTCTGGGGACTTTTAGAAGGGTTCTGGGGTGCTCTAGAAAAGACTGGGTTCCTTAAGAGGGGCCCTTGGTGCCTCTTGAATGGTCTGGGGGCATTTAGAAGGGTCCTGGGGGACTCTAGAAGGGTCTAGGGACTTTTAGAAGGGTACTGGGGGGCTCTAGAAGGGTCTGGGGGCTTTTAGAATGATCCTGGGGGGCTCTAGAAGGGTCTGGGGGCTTTTCGAAGGATCCGGGGAGGGTCTAGAAGGGTCTGGGGGCTTTTAGAAGGGTCCTAGGGGCCTCTAGAAGGGTCTGGGGGCTTTTAGATGGGTCCTAGGGGGCTCTAGAAGGGTCTGGGGGCTTTTAGAATGATCCTGGGGGGCTCTAGAAGGGTCTGGGGGCTTTTAGAATGATCCGGGGACGGTCTAGAAAGGTCTGGGTGCTTTTTGAAGGATCCTAGGGGGCTCTAGAAGGGTCTGGGTGCTTTTAGAAGGATCCGGGGACGGTCTAGAAAGGTCTATGTGCTTTTTGAAGGATCCTAGTGGGCTCTAGAAGGGTCTGGGGGCTTTTGAAGGATCCGGGGAGGGTCTAGATGGGTCTGGGGGCTTTTAGAAGGGTCCTGGGGTTCTCTAGAAGGGTCTGGTTGCTTTTAGAAGGGTACTGGGAGGCTCTAGAAGGGTCGGGGTGCTTTTATAAGGGTACGGGGAGCTTCTAGAAGGGTCTGGGTGATTTTAGAAAGGTCCTGGGGGGCTCTAGAAGGGTCTGGGTGCTTTTAGAAGGGTCTGGGTGGCTCTAGAAGGGTCTGGGGGCTTGTAGAAGGGTCCTGGGGGGCTCTAGAAGGGTCTGGGAGCTTTTAGAATGGTCCTGGGGGGCTCTAGAAGTGTCTGGGGGCTTTTAGAAGGGTCCTGGGGTGCTCTAGAAGGATCTGGGGGCTTTTAGATGGGTCCTGGGGTGCTCTAGAAGGGTCTTGGGGCATTTAGAAGGGTCCTGAGGGGCTCTAGAAGGGTCTGGGGCCTTTTAGAATGATCCGGGGACGGTCTAGAAGGGTCTTTATGCTTTTTGAAGGATCCTAGGCGGCTCTAGAAGGGTCTGGGGTCTTTTAGAAGGGTCCTGGGAGGATCTAGAAGGGTCTGGAGCTTTTAGAATGGTCCTGGGAGGCTCTAGAAGGGTCTGGGGGCTTTTAGAATGGTCCTGGGGGGCACTAGAAAGGTCTAGAGGCTTTTAGAAGGGTCCTGGGGGCCTCTAGAAGGGTCTGGGGGCGTTTAGAAGGGAAATGTGAGGCTCTGAAAGGGTCTGGGTGCTTTTATAAGGGTCCTGGGGGCCTCTAGAAGGGTCTGGGGGCTTTTACAAGGGTCCGGGGGGGCTCTAGAAGGGTCTGGGGACTTTTAGAAGGGTCCTGGTGGCCCCTAGACGGGTCTGGGGGCTATTAGAAGGGTCCTGGGGGGCTCTAGAAGGGTCTGGGGAATTTTAGAAGGGTCCTCGGATTCTCTAGAAGGGTCTGGGGGCTTTTAGAAGGGTCCTGGAGGGTTCTAGAAGGTACTGGGGGCTTTCAGAAGGGTCCTGGGAGTCTCTAGAAGGGTCTGGGGCCTTTTAGAAGGGTCCTGGGGGGCTCTAGAAGGGTCTGGGTGCCTTTAGAAGGGTCCTGGGTGACTCTAGAATGTTCTGCTGGCTTTCAGAAGGGTCCTGGGTTCCTCTAGAAGGGTCTGGGGGCTTTTAGAAGGGTCCTGGGTGGCTCTAGAAGGGTCTGGGGGCTTTTAGAAGGGTCCTGGGGTGCTCTAGAATGGTCTGGGGGCTTTTAGAAGGGTCCTGGGAGGCTCTAGAAGGGTCTGGGGGCTTTTAGAAAGGTCCTGGGTGGCTCTAGAAGGGTCTGGGGGCTTTTCGAATGGTCCTGGGAGTCTCTAGAAGGGTCTGGGGGCTTATGGAAGGGTCCTGGGAGGCTCTAGATGGGTCTGGGTGCTTTTAGAAGGGTCCTGGGATGCTCTAGAAGGGTCTTGGGGCTTGTAGAAGGGTCTTGGGGGGCTCTAGAAGGTTCTGGGTGCTTTTAGATGGGTCCTGGGTGGCTCTAGAAGGGTCTGGGGGCTTTTAGAAGGGTTCGGGAGGGCTCTAGAAGGGTCTGGGTGCTTTTAGAAGTGTCCTGGGGTGCTCTAGAAGGGTCTGGGGAATTTTAGAAGGGTCCTCGGATGCTCTAGAAGGGTCTGGGTGCTTTTAGAAGGGTCCTGGAGGGGTCTAGAAGGTTCTGGGAGCTTTCAGAAGGGTCCTCGGATTCTCTAGAAGGGTCTGGGCGCTTTTAGAACGGTCCTGGGGGGCTCTAGAAGGGTCTGGATGCCTTTAGAAGGGTCCTGGGTGACTCTAGAATGTTCTGCTGGCTTTCAGAAGGGTCCTGGGGTCATCTAGAAGGGTCTGGGGTCTTTTAGAAGGGTCCTGTGGGGCTCTAGAAGGGTCTGGGTGCCTTTAGAAAGGTCCTGGGTGACTCTAGAATGTTCTGCTAGCTTTCAGATGGGTCCTGGGGTCATCTAGAAGGGTCTGGGGTCTTTTAGAAGGGTCCGGGGGGGCTCTAGAAGGGTCTGGGGACTTTTAGAAGAGTTCTGGGGTGCTCTAGAAAAGACTGGGTTCCTTAAGAGGGGCCCTTGGTGCCTCTTGAATGGTCTGGGGGCATTTAGAAGGGTCCTGGGGGACTCTAGAAGGGTCTAGGGACTTTTAGAAGGGTACTGGGGGGCTCTAGAAGGGTCTGGGGGCTTTTAGAATGATCCTGGGGGGCTCTAGAAGGGTCTGGGGGCTTTTCGAAGGATCCGGGGAGGGTCTAGAAGGGTCTGGGGGCTTTTAGAAGGGTCCTAGGGGCCTCTAGAAGGGTCTGGGGGCTTTTAGATGGGTCCTAGGGGGCTCTAGAAGGGTCTGGGGGCTTTTAGAATGATCCTGGGGGGCTCTAGAAGGGTCTGGGGGCTTTTAGAATGATCCGGGGACGGTCTAGAAAGGTCTGGGTGCTTTTTGAAGGATCCTAGGGGGCTCTAGAAGGGTCTGGGGGCTTTTAGAAGGATCCGGGGACGGTCTAGAAAGGTCTATGTGCTTTTTGAAGGATCCTAGGGGGCTCTAGAAGGGTCTGGGGGCTTTTGAAGGATCCGGGGAGGGTCTAGATGGGTCTGGGGGCTTTTAGAAGGGTCCTGGGGTTCTCTAGAAGGGTCTGGTTGCTTTTAGAAGGGTACTGGGAGGCTCTAGAAGGGTCGGGGTGCTTTTATAAGGGTACGGGGAGCTTCTAGAAGGGTCTGGGTGATTTTAGAAAGGTCCTGGGGGGCTCTAGAAGGGTCTGGGTGCTTTTAGAAGGGTCTGGGTGGCTCTAGAAGGGTCTGGGGGCTTGTAGAAGGGTCCTGGGGGGCTCTAGAAGGGTCTGGGAGCTTTTAGAATGGTCCTGGGGGGCTCTAGAAGTGTCTGGGGGCTTTTAGAAGGGTCCTGGGGTGCTCTAGAAGGATCTGGGGGCTTTTAGATGGGTCCTGGGGTGCTCTAGAAGGGTCTTGGGGCTTTTAGAAGGGTCCTGGGGTGCTCTAGAAGGGTCTGGGGGCTTTTAGAAGGGTCCTGGGGTGCTCTAGAAGGGTCTGGGGGCTTTTAGAAGGGTCCTGGGATGCTCTAGAAGGGACGGGGCTGCTTAAGAATGGCCCTGGGGCCTCTAGAATGGTCTGGGGGCTTTTAGAAGGGTCCTGGGGGGCTCTAGAAGGGTCTGGAAGTTTTGAGAAGGGTCCTGGGGGGCCCTAGAAGGGTCTGGGGGCTTTTAGAAGTGTCCTGGGGTGCTCTAGAATGGTCTGGGGTCTTTTAGAAGGGTCCTGGGGGGCTCTAGAAGGGACGGGGTGGCTTAAGAAGGGCCCTGGGTCCTCTAGAAGGGTCTGGGGGCTTTTAGAAGGGTCCTGGGGGGCTCTAGAAGGGTCTGGGGGCTTTTAGAAGGGTCCTGGGATCCTCTAGAAGGGTCTCGGGGCTTTTAGAAGGATCCGGGGAGGGTCTAGAAGGGTCTGGGGGCTTTTAGAAGGGTCTTGGGAGGCTCTAGAAGGGTCTGGGGCCTTTTCAAAGGAACCTGAACGTCTCCAGAAGGGTCTGGGGGCTTTTGGAAGGGTCCTTGGGGGCTCTAGAATGGTCTGGGTCCTTTGTACTTAGCTGGCAGGGGAGACACCCTGATCAAGCAGGTGCTTTTCCCAGGCCAGGCTCATCCTTTGCACTCCGGGTGTGCTGAGCCCTGCGAATTCCCCAAATGTGCAAAATTAAAATTTTTGCTCTAGAAGCACCCAGACCCTTCTAGAGCCCCCCAGGAACCTTCTAAAAGCACCCAGACACTTTTAGAGCCCCCAGTGTGCTTCTCAAAGCCCCCGGACTTTCTAGAGCCCCCCAAAACCTTATAAAGGCCCCCAAAATCTTATAAAGCCCCCCAGGCCCTACTAAACCCCCTTAGGACCCTTCTACAATACCCTAGACCCTTCTAGAGCCACCGAGGACCCTTCTAAAAGACCCCAAACCCTTCCGGAGCCCCTTAGGAACCTTTTTAGAGACCCTAGACCCTCCTAGATCCTTCAAGGACTCTTCTAAAAGCCCCCAGATACTTCTAGGTGTTAGAGGCAGGGTTAGGGTTAGGGTTAGGGTTAGGGTTAGGGTTAGGGTTAGGGTTAGGGTTAGGGTTAGGGTTAGGGTTAGGGTTAGGTTTAGGGTTAGGGTTAGGGTTAGAGTTAGGGTTAGGGTTAGGGTTAGAGTTAGGGTTAGGGTTAGGGTTAGGGTTAGGGTTAGGGTTAGGGTTAGGGTTAGGGTTAGGGTTAGGGTTAGAGTTAGGATTAGGGTTAGGGTTAGGGTTAGGGTTAGAGTTAGGGTTAGGGTTAGGGTTAGAGTTAGGATTAGGGTTAGGGTTAGGGTTAGGGTTAGAGTTAGGGTTAGGGTTAGGGTTAGGGTTAGGGTTAGGGTTAGGGTTAGGGTTAGGGTTAGAGTTAGGATTAGGGTTAGGGTTAGGGTTAGGGTTAGAGTTAGGGTTAGGGTTAGGGTTAGAGTTAGGATTAGGGTTAGGGTTAGGGTTAGGGTTAGAGTTAGGGTTAGGGTTAGGGTTAGGGTTAGGGTTAGGGTTAGGGTTAGGGTTAGGGTTAGGGTTAGGGTTAGAGTTAGGGTTAGGGTTAGGGTTAGGGTTAGGGTTAGAGTTAGGGTTAGGGTTAGGGTTAGAGTTAGGATTAGGGTTAGGGTTAGATTTAGGGTTAGGGTTAGGGTTAGGGTAAGGGTTAGGGTTAGGGTTAGGGTTAGAGTTAGGGTTGTGGTTAGGGTTAGGGTTAGGGTTAGGGTTAGGGTTAGGGTTAGGGTTAGGGTTAGAGTTAGGGTTAGGTTTAGGGTTAGGGTTAGGGTTAGGGTTAGGGTTAGGGTTAGGGTTTGGGTTTGTGTTAGAGTTAGGGTTAGAGTAAGAGTTAGGGTTAGGGATAGGGTTAGGAACCTTTTTTAGCCCTACAGGACCCATCTAAAAGCACTCAGACCATTCAACATCCCCTCAGGACCCTCCTAACTGTCCCCAGATCCTTCTAGAGCCCACCAGGACCCTTCTAAAAGACCCAGACCCCTCTAGAGCCCCCCAAGACCATTCTAAAAGCCCCCAGACCCTTCTAGAGCCCCCCAGGACCCTTCTAATAGCACCCAGAGCCTTCTAGATGCCCCCAGGACGCTTCTAAAAGCCCTAACACCCTTCTAGAGCCCCCCAGGACCCTTCTAAAAGCCTCCAGACACTTCTAGAGCTCCCCAGGACCCTTCTAAAATCCCCCAGACCCTTCTAGAGGCCCCCAGGGCCCCTCTAATGGTCCCCAGACCCTTCTAGAGCCCCCCAGGACCCATCTAAAAGCACCCAGACCCTTCTACATCCCCACAGAACCCTTCTAAAAGCCCCCAGACCCTTCTAGAGCCACCCAGGTCCCTTCTAAAAGCACCCAGACCCTTCTAGATGCACCCAGGACCCTTCTGAAAGCACCCAGACCCTTCTAGACCATCCCCGGATCATTCTAAAAGCACCCAGACCCATCTAGAGCCCACCAGGACTCTTCTAAAACCCTCCAGACCCTTCTAGTGGCCCCCAGGACCCTTCTGAATGCCCCCAGACCCTTCTAGACCCCCCAGGACCATTCTAAAAGCCTCCAGACCCTTCTAGAGCTCCCCAGGACCCTACTAAATGCACCCAGACATTTCTAGCGCCCCCCAGGACCCTTCTAAAAGCCCCCAGACCCATCTAGAGCTCCCCAGGACCCTTCTAAAAGCCCCCAGACCATTCTAGAGCCCCCCAGGACCCTTCTAAAAGCACCCAGACCCTTCGAGAGCCCCACAGGACCCTTCTAAAAGCCACCAGACCCTTCTAGACCCTCCCCGAATCCTTCTAAAAGCACTCAGACCCTTCTAGAGACACGCAGGACCCTTCTAAAAGCCCCCAGACCCTTCTAGAGCCTCCCAGGACCATTCTAAAAGCCCCCAGACAATTCTAGAGCTCCCCAGGACCCTTCTAAAATCCCCCAGACCCTTCTAGAGGACCCCAGTGCCCCTCTAATGTTCCCCAGACCCATCTAGAGCCCCCAAGGACCCTTCTAAAAGCCCCCAGAGCCTTCTAGACCCTCCCTGGATCCTTCTAATAGCACCCAGACCCTTCTAGAGACCCCAGGACCCTTCTACAAGACCTCCGAACCCTTCTAGAGCCTCTACGGACCCTTCTAAAAGCCCCCGGACCCTTCAAGAGCCCCCCAGGACCCATCTAAAAGCCCCCAGACCCTTCTACAGCCACACAGGACCCTTCTGAAAGCACCCAGACCCTTCTAGAGCCCCCCAGGACCCTTCTAAAAGAACCCAGACCCTTCTACACACTCCCCGGATCATTCAAAAAGCACCCAGACCCTTCTACAGCCTCCCAGGACCCTTCTAAAATCCTTCAGACCCTTCTAGAAGCCCCCAGGACCCTTCTGAAAGCCACCAGAGCCTTGTAGATGCCCCCAGGACCCTTCTAAAAGCAACCACACCCTTCTAGAGCCCCCCAGGACGCTTCTAAAAGACCCCAGACCATTCTAGAGCCACCCAGGGCCCTTCTAAAATCACCCAGACACTTCTAGAGCCTCCCAGGACCCTTCTAAAAATCCTCAGACCCATCTAGAGGCCCCCAGGACCCTTCTAAAAGTCCCCAGAGCCATCTAGATGCCCCCAGGACCCTTCTAAAAGCACTCACACTCTTCTAAAGCCACCCAGGACTCTTCTAAAAGCCCCCAGAGCATTCTAGAGCCCCGCAGGACCATTCTAAAAGCCCCCAGACCCTTCTAAAGACCCCCAGGACCCTTCTAAAAGCACCCAGACCCTTCTAGAGCCCCCCAGGACCCTTCTAAAAGAACCCAGACGATTCTAGATCACCACAGGACCCTTCTAAAAGCCCCCAGACCCTTCTAGACCCTCCCCGAATCCTTCTAAAACACCCAGACCCTTCTACAGCCTCCCAGGACCCTTCTAATATCCCGCAGACATTTCTAGAGGCCCCCAGGACCCTTCTAAGAGCACCCAGACCATTCTAGATCCCCCCAGGACCCTTCTAAAAGCCCCCAGACCCTTCTAGAGACCCGCAGGACCCTTTTAAAAGCCACCAGACCCTTCTAGATTCTCCCAGGACCCTTCTAAAAGCCCCCAGACACTTCTAGAGATCCCCAGGACCCTTCTAAAATCCCCCAGACCCTTCTAGAGGCCACCAGGGCTTCTCTAATGGTCCCCAGACCCTTCAAGAGCCCCCAAGGACCCTTCTAAAAGGTCCCAGAGCCTTCTAGACCCTCCCCGGATCCTTCTAATAGACCCCAGACCCTTCTAGAGCCACGCAGGACCCTTCTAAAAGCACCCAGACCTTTCTAGAGGCCCCCTGGACCCTTCAAAAAGCCCCCAGACCCTTCTAGAGCCTCCCAGGGCCATTCTAAAAGCAACCAGACCCTTCTAGATCCTCCCAGGACCCTTCTAAAAGCACCCAGACCCTTCTAGAGCCCCCCAGGACCTTTCTAAATGCCCCCAGACCCTTCTAGAGCCCCACAGGACGCTTCTAAAAGCACCCATACCCTTCTATAGACCCTACAGGACCCTTCTAGAAGCCCTCAGACCTTTCCAGAGTCTCCCAGGACCGTTCTAAAAGCCCCCAGACCCTTCTAGAGCCCCCCAGGACACTTCTAAAAGCACCCAGACCCTTCTAGAGCCCCCTAGGACCCTTCTCAAAGACCCCAGACCCTTCTAGATTCCTCCAGGACCCTTCTAAAAGCACCCAGACCCTTCTAGAGACCCGCAGGACCCTTCTAAAAGCCCCCAGACCCTTCTATATTCCCCCAGGACCCTTCTAAAAGACTCCAGACCCTTCTAGAGCTCCCCAGGACCCTTCTAAAATCCCCCAGACCCTTCTAGAGGACCCCCAGGGCTCCTCTAATGGTCCCCACACCCTTCTAGAGCCCCCAAGGACCCTTCTAAAAGCCCCCAGAGCCTTCTAGACCCTCCCCGGATCCTTCTAATAGCACCCAGACCCTTCTAGAGCCCCCCAGGGACCCTTCTAAAAGGCCCCAGACCCTTCTAGAGCCTCCACGGACACTCCTAAAAGCAACCAGACCCTTCTAGAGCCTCCCAGGACCCTTTTAAAATCCCTCAGACACTTCTAGAGGCCCCCAGGACCCTTCTAAAATACCCCAGAGCCTTCAAGATGCCCCCAGGACAATTCTAAAAGACCTCAACCCTTCTAGAGCCCCCCAGGAACCTTCTAAAAGCCCCCAGACCCTTCTAGAGACCCGCAGGACCCTTCTAATAGCACTCAGACCCTTCTAGAGTCTACCAGGACCCTTCTAAAAGCACCCAGACCTTTCTAGAGCTCCCCAGGACCATTCTAAACTCCCCCAGACCCTTCCAGAGCCCCCCAGGACGCTTCTAAATGCCCCCAGACCCATCTAGAGCACCCCAGGACTCTTCTAAAAGCCTCCAGTCCCTTCTAGAGGCCCCCAGGACCCTTCTGAATGCCCCCAGACCCTTCTAGAGCCCCCCAGGACTCTTCTAATAGAACCCAGACCATTCCAGAGGCCCTCAGGACCCTTCTGAAAGCGCCCAGACCCTTCTAGAGCAACCCAGGACCCTTCTAAATGCACCCAGACACTTCTAGCGCCACCCAGGACCCTTCTAAAAGCCCCCAGACCCTTCTAGCGCTCCCCAGGACCCTTCTAAAAGTCCCCAGACACTTCTAGACCCCCCAGGACCCTTCTAAAAGCACCCAGACCCTTCTAGAGCCCCCCAGGACACTTCTAACAGCCCCCAGACCATTCTAGACCCACCCCGAATCCTTCTAAAAGCGCCCAGACCATTCTAGAACCTCCCAGGACCCTTCTAAAAGGCCGCAGACACATCTAGAGGACCCCAGGACCCTTCTAAAAGACCCCAGACCCTTCTGGAGGCCCCCCAGGACCCTTCTAAAAGCCCCCAGACCCTTCTAGAGACCCCCAGGACCCTTTTAAATGCCACCACACCCTTCTAGAGTCTACCAGGACCCTTCAAAAAGCCCCCAGACCCTTCTAGAGCTGCCCAGGACCCTTCTAAACTCCCCGAGACCCTTCTAGAGGCCCCCAGGGCTCCTCTAATGGTCCCCAGACCATTCTAGAGCCCCCAAGGACCCTTCTAAAAGCCTCCAGACCCTTCTAGAGACACGCAGGACCCTTCTAAAAGACCCCAGACCATTCTAGAGCCTTCCAGGACCCTTCTAAAAGCCCCCAGACAATTCTAGAGCTCCCCAGGACCCTTCTAAAATCTCCCAGACCCTTCTAGAGGACCCCAGTGCCCCTCTAATGGTCCCCAGACCCTTCTATAGCCCCCAAGGACCCTTCTAAAAGCTCCCAGACCCTTCTAGGCCCTCCCAGGATCCTTCTAATAGCCCCCAGACCCTTCTAGAGCCCCCCAGGACCCTTGTAAAAGCTCCCAGACCCTTCTAGAGCCTCCACGGACCCTTCTGAAAGCCCCCGGACCCTTCCAGAGCCCCCCAGGACCCATCTAAAGCCCCCAGACCCTTCTACTGCCCCACAGGACCATTCTAAAAGCCCCCAGACCCTTCTAGAGCCACCCAGGACCCTTCTAAAAGCACCTAGACCCTTCTAGAGGCCCCCAGGACCCATCTAAAAGCCCCCAGAGCTTTCTAGAGGCCCCCTGGACCCTTCAAAAAGCCCCCAGACCCTTCTAGAGCCTCCCAGGACCATTCTAAAAGCACCCAGACACTTCTAGAGCCTCCCAGGACCCTTCTAAAAGCACCCAGACCCTTCTAGAGCCCCCCAGGACCATTCTAAAAGCCCCCAGACACTTCTAGAGCCTCGCACGACCCTTCTAAAAGCCCCCAGACCCTTCTAGAGAACCTACAGGACCCTTCTAAAAGCCCACAGACCCTTCTAGCGTCTCCCAGGACCATTCTAAAAGCTCCCAGACCCTTCTAGAGCAACCCAGGACCCTTCTAAAAACACCCAGACCCTTCTAGAGCCCCCTAGGACCCTTCTCAAAGACCCCAGAGCCTTCTAGAGTCCTCCAGGGCCCTTCTAAAAGCCCCCAGACCCTTCTAGAGACACGCAGGACCCTTCTAAAAGCCCCCAGACCCTTCTAGATTCCCCCAGGACCCTTGTAAAAGCCCCCAGACCCTTCTAGAGCTCCTCAGGGCCCTTCTAAAATCCCCCAGACCCTTCTAGAGGACCCCAGGGCTCTCCTAATGGTCCCCAGACCCTTCTAGAGCCACCAAGGACCCTTCTAAATGCCCCCAGAGCCTTCTAGACCCTCCCCGGATCCTTCTAATAGACCCCAGACCCTTCTAGAGCCCCCCAGGACCCTTCTAAAAGGACCCAGACCCTTCTAGAGCCTCCACGGACCATTCTAAAAGCCCCCGGACCCTTCTAGAGCCCCCCAGGACCCATCTAAAAGCCCCCAGACCCTTCTACAGCCTTACAGGACCCTTCTAAAAGCCCCCAGACCCTTCTAGAGCCACCCAGGACCTTTCTGAAAGCACCCAGACCCTTCTAGAGGCCCCCAGGACCCTTCTGAAAGCACCCAGACCCTTCTAGAGCTCCCAAGGACCCTTCTAAAAGCCGCCAGACACTTCTAGAGCCTCCCCGGATCCTTCTAAAATCCTCCAGACATTTGTAGAGCCCCCCAGGACCCTTCTAAAAGCACCCAGACCCTTCTAGACCATCCCCGGATCCTTCTAAAACCACCCAGACCCATCTGGATCCTCCCAGGACCTTTCTAAAAGCCCCCAGACCATTCTAGATGACCCAGGACCCTTCTAAAAGCCCCCAGACCCTTCTAGAGCCCCCCAGGACACTTCTGAAAGCCCCCAGACCCTTCTAGAGCCCCCCAGGACCTTTCTAAATGACCCCAGACCCATCTAGAGCCCCCCAGGACTCTTCTAATAGACTCCAGACCCTTCTAGAGGCCCGAAGGACCCTTCTGAATGCCCCCAGACCCTTCTAGAGCCCCCTAGGACCCTTCTATAAAGCCTCCAGACCCTTCTAGAGGCCCCCAGGACCCTTCTAAAAGCCCCCAGACAGTTCTAGAGACACCCAGGACACTTCTAAAAGCACCCAGACACTTCTAGCGCCCTCAGGACCCTTCTAAAAGCCCCAAGACCCTTCTAGAGCTCCCCAGGACCCTTCTAAAAGCCCCCAGACCCATCTAGACCCCCCCAGGACTCTTCTAAAAGCATCCAGACCCTTCTAGAGCCCCCCAGGACCATTCTAAAAATCCTCAGACCCATCTAGAGGCCCCCAGGACCCTTCTAAAAGTCCCCAGAGCCATCTAGATGCCCCCAGGACCCTTCTAAAAGCACTCACACTCTTCTAAAGCCACCCAGGACTCTTCTAAAAGCCCCCAGAGCATTCTAGAGCCCCGCAGGACCATTCTAAAAGCCCCCAGACCCTTCTAAAGACCCCCAGGACCCTTCTAAAAGCACCCAGACCCTTCTAGAGCCCCCCAGGACCCTTCTAAAAGAACCCAGACGCTTCTAGATCACCACAGGACCCTTCTAAAAGCCCCCAGACCCTTCTAGACCCTCCCCGAATCCTTCTAAAACACCCAGACCCTTCTAGAGCCTCCCAGGACCCTTCTAATATCCCGCAGACATTTCTAGAGGCCCCCAGGACCCTTCTAAGAGCACCCAGACCATTCTAGATCCCCCCAGGACCCTTCTAAAAGCCCCCAGACCCTTCTAGAGACCCGCAGGACCCTTTTAAAAGCCACCAGACCCTTCTAGATTCTCCCAGGACCCTTCTAAAAGCCCCCAGACACTTCTAGAGCTCCCCAGGACCCTTCTAAAATCCCCCAGACCCTTCTAGAGGCCACCAGGGCTTCTCTAATGGTCCCCAGACCCTTCAAGAGCCCCCAAGGACCCTTCTAAAAGGTCCCAGAGCCTTCTAGACCCTCCCCGGATCCTTCTAATAGACCCCAGACCCTTCTAGAGCTCCCCAGGACCCTTCTAAAAGCACCCAGACCTTTCTAGAGGCCCCCTGGACCCTTCAAAAAGCCCCCAGACCCTTCTAGAGCCTCCCAGGGCCATTCTAAAAGCAACCAGACCCTTCTAGATCCTCCCAGGACCCTTCTAAAAGCACCCAGACCCTTCTAGAGCCCCCCAGGACACTTCTAAAAGCACCCAGACCCTTCTAGAGCCCCCTAGGACCCTTCTCAAAGACCCCAGACCCTTCTAGATTCCTCCAGGACCCTTCTAAAAGCACCCAGACCCTTCTAGAGACCCGCAGGACCCTTCTAAAAGCCCCCAGACCCTTCTATATTCCCCCAGGACCCTTCTAAAAGACTCCAGACCCTTCTAGAGCTCCCCAGGACCCTTCTAAAATCCCCCAGACCCTTCTAGAGGACCCCAGGGCTCCTCTAATGGTCCCCACACCCTTCTAGAGCCCCCAAGGACCCTTCTAAAAGCCCCCAGAGCCTTCTAGACCCTCCCCGGATCCTTCTAATAGCACCCAGACCCTTCTAGAGCCCCCCAGGACCCTTCTAAAAGGCCCCAGACCCTTCTAGAGCCTCCACGGACACTCCTAAAAGCAACCAGACCCTTCTAGAGCCTCCCAGGACCCTTTTAAAATCCCTCAGACACTTCTAGAGGCCCCCAGGACCCTTCTAAAATACCCCAGAGCCTTCAAGATGCCCCCAGGACAATTCTAAAAGACCTCAACCCTTCTAGAGCCCCCCAGGAACCTTCTAAAAGCCCCCAGACCCTTCTAGAGACCCGCAGGACCCTTCTAATAGCACTCAGACCCTTCTAGAGTCTACCAGGACCCTTCTAAAAGCACCCAGACCTTTCTAGAGCTCCCCAGGACCATTCTAAACTCCCCCAGACCCTTCCAGAGCCCCCCAGGACGCTTCTAAATGCCCCCAGACCCATCTAGAGCACCCCAGGACTCTTCTAAAAGCCTCCAGTCCCTTCTAGAGGCCCCCAGGACCCTTCTGAATGCCCCCAGACCCTTCTAGAGCCCCCCAGGACTCTTCTAATAGAACCCAGACCATTCCAGAGGCCCTCAGGACCCTTCTGAAAGCGCCCAGACCCTTCTAGAGCAACCCAGGACCCTTCTAAATGCACCCAGACACTTCTAGCGCCACCCAGGACCCTTCTAAAAGCCCCCAGACCCTTCTAGCGCTCCCCAGGACCCTTCTAAAAGTCCCCAGACACTTCTAGACCCCCCAGGACCCTTCTAAAAGCACCCAGACCCTTCTAGAGCCCCCCAGGACACTTCTAACAGCCCCCAGACCATTCTAGACCCACCCCGAATCCTTCTAAAAGCGCCCAGACCATTCTAGAACCTCCCAGGACCCTTCTAAAAGGCCGCAGACACTTCTAGAGGACCCCAGGACCCTTCTAAAAGACCCCAGACCCTTCTGGAGGCCCCCCAGGACCCTTCTAAAAGCCCCCAGACCCTTCTAGAGACCCCCAGGACCCTTTTAAATGCACTCACACCCTTCTAGAGTCTACCAGGACCCTTCAAAAAGCCCCCAGACCCTTCTAGAGCTGCCCAGGACCCTTCTAAACTCCCCGAGACCCTTCTAGAGGCCCCCAGGGCTCCTCTAATGGTCCCCAGACCATTCTAGAGCCCCCAAGGACCCTTCTAAAAGCCTCCAGACCCTTCTAGAGACACGCAGGACCCTTCTAAAAGACCCCAGACCATTCTAGAGCCTTCCAGGACCCTTCTAAAAGCCCCCAGACAATTGTAGAGCTCCCCAGGACCCTTCTAAAATCTCCCAGACCCTTCTAGAGGACCCCAGTGCCCCTCTAATGGTCCCCAGACCCTTCTATAGCCCCCAAGGACCCTTCTAAAAGCTCCCAGACCCTTCTAGGCCCTCCCAGGATCCTTCTAATAGCCCCCAGACCCTTCTAGAGCCCCCCAGGACCCTTGTAAAAGCTCCCAGACCCTTCTAGAGCCTCCACGGACCCTTCTGAAAGCCCCCGGACCCTTCCAGAGCCCCCCAGGACCCATCTAAAGCCCCCAGACCCTTCTACTGCCCCACAGGACCATTCTAAAAGCCCCCAGACCCTTCTAGAGCCACCCAGGACCCTTCTAAAAGCACCTAGACCCTTCTAGAGGCCCCCAGGACCCATCTAAAAGCCCCCAGAGCTTTCTAGAGGCCCCCTGGACCCTTCAAAAAGGCCCCAGACCCTTCTAGAGCCTCCCAGGACCATTCTAAAAGCACCCAGACACTTCTAGAGCCTCCCAGGACCCTTCTAAAAGCACCCAGACCCTTCTAGAGCCCCCCAGGACCATTCTAAAAGCCCCCAGACACTTCTAGAGAACCTACAGGACCCTTCTAAAAGCCCACAGACCCTTCTAGCGTCTCCCAGGACCATTCTAAAAGCCCCCAGACCCTTCTACAGCCCTACAGGACCCTTCTAAAAGCCCCCAGACCCTTCTAGAGCCACCCAGGACCTTTCTGAAAGCACCCAGACCCTTCTAGAGGCCCCCAGGACCCTTCTGAAAGCACCCAGACCCTTCTAGAGCTCCCAAGGACCCTTCTAAAAGCCGCCAGACACTTCTAGAGCCTCCCCGGATCCTTCTAAAATCCTCCAGACATTTGTAGAGCCCCCCAGGACCCTTCTAAAAGCACCCAGACCCTTCTAGACCATCCCCGGATCCTTCTAAAACCACCCAGACCCATCTGGATCCTCCCAGGACCTTTCTAAAAGCCCCCAGACCATTCTAGATGACCCAGGACCCTTCTAAAAGCCCCCAGACCCTTCTAGAGCCCCCCAGGACACTTCTGAAAGCCCCCAGACCCTTCTAGAGCCCCCCAGGACCTTTCTAAATGACCCCAGACCCATCTAGAGCCCCCCAGGACTCTTCTAATAGACTCCAGACCCTTCTAGAGGCCCGAAGGACCCTTCTGAATGCCCCCAGACCCTTCTAGAGCCCCCTAGGACCCTTCTATAAAGCCTCCAGACCCTTCTAGAGGCCCCCAGGACCCTTCTAAAAGCCCCCAGACAGTTCTAGAGACACCCAGGACCCTTCTAAAAGCACCCAGACACTTCTAGCGCCCTCAGGACCCTTCTAAAAGCCCCAAGACCCTTCTAGAGCTCCCCAGGACCCTTCTAAAAGCCCCCAGACCCATCTAGACCCCCCCAGGACTATTCTAAAAGCATCCAGACCCTTCTAGAGCCCCCCAGGACCATTCTAAATGTTCTCCAGACCCATCTAGACCCCCCCAGGACTCTTCTAAAAGCATCCAGACCCTTCTAGAGCCCCACAGGACCCTTCTAAATGCCCCCAGACTCTTCTAGACCCTCCCCGAATCCTTCTAAAAGCACCCAGACCATTCCAGAGCCTCCCAGGACCCTTCTAAAATCCCTCAGACACTTCTAGAGGCCCACAGGACACTTCTAAAAGCACCCAGAGCCTTCTAGATGCCCCCAGGACCATTCTAAAAGCTCTCACACCCTTCTAGAGCACCCCAGGACCCTTCTAAAAGCCCCCAGACCCTTCTAGAGCCCTCCAGGACCCTTCTAAAAGCCCCCAGACCCTTCTAGAGACCCGCAGGACCCTTCTAAATGCCCCCAGACCCTTCTAGAGTCTCCCAGGACCCTTCTAAAAGCCCCCAGACCCTTCTAGAGCTCCCCAGGACCCTTCTAAAATACCCCAGACCCCTCTAGAGGCCCCCAGGGCTCCTCTAGTGGTCCCCACACCCTTCTAGAGCCCCCAAGGACCCTTCTAAAAGCCCCCAGACCCTTCTAGAGACACGCAGGACACTTCTAAAAGCCCCCAGACCCTTCTAGAGCCTCCCAGGACCTTTCTAAAAGCCCCCAGACAATTCTAGACCTCCCGAGGACCCTTCTAAAATCACCCAGACCATTCTAGAGGCTCCCAGTGCCCCTCTAATGGTCCCCAGACCCTTCTAGAGCCCCCAAGGACCCTTCTAAAAGCCCCCAGACCCTTCTAGAGCCACCTAGGACCATTCTAAAAGCACCCAGACCCTTCTAGAGGCCCCCAGGACCCTTCTAAAATCCCCCAGACCCTTCTAGAGCCCCCCAGGACCCTTCTAAATGCCCCCAGACCCTTGTAGAGCCCCCCAGGACCCTTCTAAAAGCATTCAGACTATTCTAGAGGACCGCAGGACCCTTCTAAAATACCCCAGACCCTTCTAGAACACCCCAGGACCCTTCTAAAAGAGCCCAGACGATTCTAGAGCCCCCCAGGACTCTTCTAAATGCCCCCAGACACTTCTAGAGAGCCCAGGACCATTCTCAAAGACTCCAGACCCTTCTAGAGCCCCCAGGACCCTTCTAAAAGCCCCCAGACCCTTCTAGATCCTCCCCGTATCATTCTAAATGCCCCCAGACCCTTCTAGAGGACCCCAGGACCCTTCTAAAAGCCGCCAGACCCTTCTAGAGCCTACCCGGATCATTCTAAAAGCCCATAGACGCTTCTAGATGCCCCCAGGACCATTCTAAAACCCTCCAGACATTTGTAGAGCCTCCCAGGACCCTTCTAAACGCCCCCAGACCCTTCTAGAACCTCCCCGGATCCTTCTAAAAGTACCCAGACCCATCTGGATCCTCCCAGGACCCTTCAAAAAAGACCCCAGACCCTTCTAGAGGCCCCAAGAACACTTCTATATGCCCCCAGACCTTTCTAGAGGCCCCCAGGATCCTTCTAAAATCCCCCAGACCCTTCTAGAGCACCCCAGGACACTTATAAATGCCCCCAGACCCTTCTAGAGCCCCCCAGGACCTTCTAAAAGCCTCCAGACTTTTCTAGAGGCCCGCAGGACCCTTCTGAAAGCCCCCAGACTCTTCTAGATCCGCCCAGGACCCTTCTAAAAGCCCCCAGACCATTCTAGAGCCCCCCATAACTCCTCTAAAAGCCCCCAGACCCTTCTAGAGAAGCCCAGGGCCCCTATAAAAGCACCCAGACCCTTCTAGAGCTCCCCAGGACCCTTCTAAAATCCCTCAGACCCTTCTAGAGCCCCCCAGGACCCTTCTAAAATCCCCCAGTCCCTTCTAGAACCGCCCAGGACCCTTCTAAAACCACCCAGACCGTTCTAGACCCTCCCCGGATCCTTCTAAAAGCCCCCACACCCTTCTAGAGCCACCCAGGACCCTTCAAAAAGCCTCCAGACCATTCTAGAGCCCCCCAGGACCCTTCTAAAAGCCCCCAGACCCTTCTAGAGATTCCACGTATCCTTCTAAAAGCCCCCAGACCCTTCTAGAGCCCCCCAGGACCCTTCTAAATGCCCCCAGACCAATCTAGAGCCCCCCAGGACTCTTCTAAAAGCATCCAGTCCCTTCTAGAGGCCACCAGGACCGTTCTGAATGCCCCCAGACCATTCTAGAGCCCATCAGGACCATTCTAAAAGCCTCCAGACCCTTCTACATGCCCCCAGGACCCTTCTGAAAGCCCCCAGACCCTTCTAGAGCTCCCCAGGACCCTTCCAAATACACCCAAACACTTCTAGCGACCCCCAGGACACTTCTGAAAGCCCCAGACCCTTCTAGAGCTCCCCAGGACCAGTCTAAAAGAACCCAGACCCATCTAGAGGCCCCCAGGACTCTTCTAAAAAGCCCCAGACCCTTCTAGAGCACCCCAGGACCAGTCTAAAAGAACCCAGACCCTTCTAGAGCTCCACAGGACCCTTCTAAAAGCCCCAGACCCTTCTAGACCCTCCCCGAATCCTTCTAAAAGCACCCAGACCCTTCTAGAGCCTCCCCGGACCCTTCTAAAAGGCCGCAGACAATTCTAGAGGCCCCCAGGACCCTTCTAAAAGCACCCAGAGACTTCTAGATGCACCCAGGACCATTCTAAAAGCCCTCACACTCTTCTAGAGCCCACCAGGACCCTTCTAAAAGCCGCCAGACCCTTCTAGAGCTACCCAGGACACTTCTAAAAGCCCCAAGACCCTTCTAGAGCTCCCCAGGACCCTTCTAAAAGCCCCCAGACCCTTCTAGAGGCCCCCAGGACCCTTCTAAAAGCACCCTGCCCCTTCTAGAGCCCCACAGGACCTTTCTAAAAGCCCCCAGACCCTTCTAGACCCTCCCCGAATCCTTCTAAAAGCAACCAGACCCTTCTAGAGCCTCCCAGGACCCTTTTAAAATCCCTCAGACACTTCTAGAAGCCCCCAGGACCCTTCTAAAAGCCATCAGAGTCTTCGAGATGCCCCCAGGACCCTTCTAAAAGACCTCACACCCTTCTAGAGCCCCCCAGGACCATTCTAAAAGAACCCAGACCCTTCTAGAGACCCGAAGGACCCTTCTAATAGCACTCAGACCCTTCTAGAGTCTCCCAGGACCCTTCTAAAAGCACCCAGACCCTTCTAGAGCTCCCCAGGACCTATCTAAACTCCCCCAGACCCTTCTAGAGCCCCCCAGGACCATTCTAAATGTCCCCAGACCCTTCTAGAGCCCCCCAGAACTCTTCTAAAAGCCTCCAGACCCTTCTAGAGGCCCCCAGGACCCTTCTGAAAGCCCCCAGACCCTTCTAGAGCTCCCCAGGACCCTTCTAAATGCACCCAGACACTTTTAGCGCCACCCAGGACCCTTCTAAAAGACCCCAGACCCTTCTAGAGCTCCCCAGGACCCTTCTAAAAGCACCCAGACCCTTCTAGAGCCCCCCAGGACCCTTCTAAAAGCACCCAGACCCTTCTAGAGCCCCACAGGACCCTTCTAAATGCCCCCAGACTCTTCTAGACCCTCCCCGAATCCTTCTAAAAGCACCCAGACCATTCCAGAGCCTCCCTGGACCCTTCTAAAATCCCTCAGACACTTCTAGAGGCCCACAGGACACTTCTAAAAGCCCCCAGAGCCTTCTAGATGCCCCCAGGACCATTCTAAAAGCACTCACACCCTTCTAGAGCACCCCAGGACCAATCTAAAAGACCCCAGACCCTTCTAGAGCCCCCCAGGACCCTTCTAAAAGCCCCCAGACCCTTCTAGAGACCCGTAGGACCCTTCTAAATGTCCCCAGACCCTTCTAGAGTCTCCCAGGATCTTCTAAAAGCCCCCAGACCCTTCTAGAGCTCCCCAGGACCCTTCTAAATTACCCCAGACCCCTCTAGAGGCCCCCAGGGCTTCTCTAGTGGTCCCCATACCCTTCTAGAGCAACCAAGGACCCTTCTAAAAGCCCCCAGACCCTTCTAGATTCCCCCAGGACCCTTGTAAAAGCCCCCAGACCCTTCTAGAGCTCCTCAGGACCCTTCTAAAATCCCCCAGACCCTTCTAGAGGACCCCAGGGCTCCTCTATTGGTCCCCAGACCCTTCTAGAGCCACCAAGGACCCTTCTAAATGCCCCCAGAGCCTTCTAGACCCTCCCCGGATCCTTCTAATAGCCCCCAGACCCTTCTAGAGCCCCCCAGGACCCTTCTAAAAGCACCCAGACCCTTCTAGAGCCTCCACGGACCATTCTAAAAGCCCCCGGACCCTTCTAGAGCCCCCCAGGACCCATCTAAAAGCCCCCAGACCCTTCTACAGCCCTACAGGACCCTTCTAAAAGCCCCCAGACCCTTCTAGAGCCACCCAGGACCTTTCTGAAAGCACCCAGACCCTTCTAGAGGCCCCCAGGACCCTTCTGAAAGCACCCAGACCCTTCTAGAGCTCCCAAGGACCCTTCTAAAAGCCGCCAGACACTTCTAGAGCCTCCCCGGATCCTTCTAAAATCCTCCAGACATTTGTAGAGCCCCCCAGGACCCTTCTAAAAGCACCCAGACCCTTCTAGACCATCCCCGGATCCTTCTAAAACCACCCAGACCCATCTGGATCCTCCCAGGACCTTTCTAAAAGCCCCCAGACCATTCTAGATGACCCAGGACCCTTCTAAAAGCCCCCAGACCCTTCTAGAGCCCCCCAGGACACTTCTGAAAGACCCCAGACACTTCTAGACCCCCCAGGACCCTTCTAAATGACCCCAGACCCATCTAGAGCCCCCCAGGACTCTTCTAATAGACTCCAGACCCTTCTAGAGGCCCCCAGGACCCTTCTATAAAGCCTCCAGACCCTTCTAGAGGCCCCCAGGACCCTTCTAAAAGCCCCCAGACCCTTCTAGAGACACCCAGGACCCTTCTAAAAGCACCCAGACACTTCTAGCGCCCTCAGGACCCTTCTAAAAGCCCCAAGACTCTTCTAGAGCTCCCCAGGACCCTTCTAAAAGCCCCCAGACCCTTCTAGAGGCCCCCAGGACCCTTCTAAAAACACCCAGACCCTTCTAGAGCCCCACAGGACCCTTCTAAAAGCCCCCAGACCCTTCTAGACCCTCCCCGAATCCTTCTAAAAGCAACCAGACCCTTCTAGAGCCTCCCAGGACCCTTTTAAAATCCCTCAGACACTTCTAGAGCCCCCCAGGACCCTTCTAAAAGTCATCAGGGTCTTCGAGATGCCCCCAGGACCCTTCTAAAAGACCTCACACCCTTCTAGAGCCCCCCAGGACCATTCTAAAAGAACCCAGACCCTTCTAGAGACCCGAAGGACCCTTCTAAAAGCACTCAGACCCTTCTAGAGTCTCCCAGGACCCTTCTAAAAGCACCCAGACCCTTCTAGAGCTCCCCAGAACCTATCTAAACTCCCCCAGACCCTTCTAGAGCCCCCCAGGACCATTCTAAATGTCCCCAGACCCATCTAGACCCCCCCAGGACTCTTATAAAAGCATCCAGACCCTTCTAGAGGCCCCCAGGACCCTTCTGAATGCCCCCAGACCCTTCTAGAGCCCCCCAGAACTCTTCTAAAAGCCTCCAGACCCTTCTAGAGGCCCCCAGGACCCTTCTGAATGCCCCCAGACCCTTCTAGAGCTCCCCAGGACCCTTCTAAATGCACCCAGACACTTTTAGCGCCACCCAGGACCCTTCTAAAAGACCCCAGACCCTTCTAGAGCTCCCCAGGACCCTTCTAAAAGCACCCAGACCCTTCTAGAGCCCCCCAGGACCCTTCTAAAAGCCCCCAGACCCTTCTAGAGACCCGCAGGACCCTTCTAAATGCCCCCAGACCCTTCTAGAGTCTCCCAGGACCCTTCTAAAAGCACCCAGACCCTTCTAGAGTTCCCCAGGACCCTTCTAAAATACCCCAGACCCTTCTAGAGGCCCCCAGGACCATTCTCAAAGACTCCAGACCCTTCTAGAGCCCCCAGGACCCTTCTAAAAGCCCCCAGACCCTTCTAGATCCTCCCCGTATCATTCTAAATGCCCCCAGACCCTTCTAGAGGACCCCAGGACCCTTCTAAAAGCCGCCAGACCCTTCTAGAGCCTCCCCGGATCATTCTAAAAGCCCATAGACGCTTCTAGATGCCCCCAGGACCATTCTAAAACCCTCCAGACATTTGTAGAGCCTCCCAGGACCCTTCTAATTCCCCCAGACCCTTCTAGAACCTCCCTGGATCCTTCTAAAAGTACACAGACCCATCTGGATCCTCCCAGGACCCTTCTAAAAGACCCCAGACCCTTCTAGAGGCCCCAAGAACCCTTCTAATAGCCCCCCAGACCCTTCTAGAGCCCCTCAGGACCCTTCTGAAAGCCCCCAGACCTTTCTAGAGCACCCCAGGACCCTTCTAAATGCCCCCAGACCCTTCTAGAGACCCTTAGGACCCTTCTAAATGCCCCCAGACCCTTCTATAGCCCCCCAGGACCTTCTAAAAAACTCCAGACTTTTCTAGAGGCCCGCAGGACCATTCTGAAAGCCCCCAGACCCTTCTAGATCCGCCCAGGACCCTTGTAAAAGCCCCCAGACCATTCTAGAGCCCCCCATAACTCTTCTAAAAACCCCCAGACCCTTCTAGAGAAGCCCAGGGCCCCTATAAAAGCACCCAGACCCTTCAAAACCCCCCCAGGACCCTTCTAAAATCCCCCATACCTTCTAGAACCGCCCAGGACCCTTCTAAAACCACTCAGAGCGTTCTAGACCCTCCCCGGATCCTTCTAAAAGCCCCCACGCCCTTCCAGAGCCACCCAGGACCCTTCTAAAAGCCTCCAGACCCTTCTAAAGCCCCCCAGGACCCTTCTAAAAGCACCCAGACCCTTCTAGAGATTCCACATATCCTTCTAAAAGCCCCCAGACCCTTCTAGAGCCCCCCAGGACCCTTCTAAATGCCCCCAGACCAATCTAGAGCCCCCCAGGACTCTTCTAAAAGCATCCAGTCTCTTCTAGAGGCCACCAGGACCGTTCTGAATGCCCCCAGACCATTCTAGAGACCATCAGGACCATTCTAAAAGCCTCCAGACCCTTCTACATGCCTCCAGGACCCTTCTGAAAGCCCCCAGACCCTTCTAGAACTCCCCAGGACCCTTCCAAATACACCCAAACAATTCTAGCGACCCCCAGGAACCTTCTGAAAGCCCCAGACCCTTCTAGAGCTCCCCAGGACTCTTCTAAAAAGCCCCAGACCCTTCTAGAGCTCCACAGGACCCTTCTAAAAGCCGCAGACCCTTCTAGACCCTCCCCGGATCCTTCTAAAAGCACCCAGACCCTTCTAGAGCCTCCCCGGACCCTTCTAAAAGGCCGCAGACAATTCTAGAGGCCAACAGGACCCTTCTAAAAGCACCCAGAGACTTCTAGATGCACCCAGGACCATTCTAAAAGCAGTCACACCCTTCTAGAGCCCACCAGGACCCTTCTAAAAGCCGCCAGACCCTTCTAGAACCCCCCAGGACCCTTCTAAAAGCCCCCAGACGCTTCTAGAGACCCGCAGGACCCTTCTAAATGCACCCAGACCCTTCTAGAATCTCCTAGGACCCTTCTAAAAGCCCCCAGACCCTTCTAGGGCTCTCCAGGACCCGTCTAAAATACCCCAGACCCTTCTAGAGGTCCCCAGGGCCCCTCTAGTGGTCCCCAGACCCTTCTAGAGCCCCCAAGGACCATTCTAAAAGCACCCAGACCCTTCAAGAGCTACCCAGAACCCATCTAAAATCCCCCAGACCCTTCTAGAGGTCCCCAGGGCCCCTCTAGTGGTCCCCAGACCCTTCTAGAGCCCCCAAGGACCCTTCTAAAATCACCCAGACCCTTCTAGAGACCCGCAGGACCCTTCTAAAAGACCCCAGACCCTTTTAGACCATCCCTGGATCCTTCTAATAGCCCCCAGACCCTTCTAGAGCCCCCCAGGACCCTTCTAAAAGTCCCCAGACCCTTATAGACCCTCCCCGGATCCTTCTAAAAGCACCCAGACCCTTCTAGAGCCTCCCAGGACCCTTATAAAATCACTCAGACCATTCTAGAGCCCCACAGGACCCTTATAAAAGCCCCCAGAGACTTCTAGATGGCCCCAGGACCATTCTAAAAGCCCTGACACCCTTCTAGAGCCCACCAGGACCCTTCTAAAAGCCGCCAGACCCTTCTAGAGTCCCCCAGGACCCTTCTAAAAGCTCCCAGACCCTTCTAGAGACCCGCAGGACCCATCTAAATGCCCCCAGACCCTTCTAGAGTTTCCCAGGACCCTTCTAAAAGCCCCCAGACCCTTCTAGAGCTCCCCAGGACCCTTCTAAAATACCCCAGACCCTTCTAGAGGCCTCCAGGGCCCCTCTAGTGGTCCCCAGACCCTTCTAGAGCCCCCAAGGACCATTCTAAAAGCCCCCAGACCCTTCTAGAGGCCCCTAGGGCCCCTCTAATGGTCCCCAGACCCTTCTAGAGCCCCAAGGACCCTTCTAAAAGCCCCCAGACCCTTCTAGAGACCCGCAGGACCCTTCTAAATGCCCCCAGACCTTTCTAGAGGCCCCCAGGATCCTTTTAAAATCCCCCAGACCCTTCTAGAGCCCCCCAGGACACTTCTAAATGCCCCCAGACCCTTCTAGAGCCCTCCAGGACCCTTCTAAAAGCCCCCAGACCCTTCTAGAGCTCCCCAGGACTCGTCTAAAATACCCAAGACCCTACTAGAGGTCCCCAGGGCCCCTCTAGTGGTCCCCAGACACTTCTAGAGCCCCCAAGGACCATTCTAAAAGCCCCCAGACCCTTCAAGAGCTCCCCAGAACCCTTCTAAAATCCCCCAGACCCTTCTAGAGGCCCCTAGGGCCCTTCTAATGGTCCCCAGACCCTTCTAGACCCCCCAAGGACCCTTCTAAAAGCCCCCAGACCCTTCTAGAGACCCGTAGGACCCTTCTAAAAGACCCCAGACCCTTGTAGATGATCCCTGGATCCTTCTAATAGACCCCAGACCCTTCTAGAGCCCCCCAGGACCCTTCTAAAAGTCCCCAGACCCTTCTAGACCCTCCATGGATCCTTCTAAAAGCACCCAGACCCTTCTAAAGCCTCCCAGGACCCATATAAAATCCCTCAGACCATTCTAGAGCCCCCCAGGACCCTTCTAAAAGCTCCCAGACCCTTCTAGAGACCCGCAGGACCCATCTAAATGCCCCCAGACCCTTCTAGAGTTTCCCAGGACCCTTCTAAAAGCCCCCAGACCCTTCTAGAGCTCCCCAGGACCCTTCTAAAATACCCCAGACTCTTCTAGAGGCCTCCAGGGCCCCTCTAGTGGTCCCCAGACCCTTCTAGAGCCCCCAAGGACCATTCTAACAGCCCCCAGACCCTTCTAGAGGCCCCTAGGGCCCCTCTAATGGTCCCCAGACCCTTCTAGAGCCCCAAGGACCCTTCTGAAAGCCCCCAGACCCTTGAAGAGCCCCCCCGGATCCTTCTAAAAGCCCCCAGACCTTTCTAGAGGCCGCCACGATCCTTCTAAAATCCCCCAGACCCTTCTAGAGCCCCCCAGGACACTTCTAAATGCCCCCAGACCCTTCTAGAGCCCCCCAGGACCATTCTAAAAGCCCTCAGACCCTTCTAGAGCCTCCCAGGACCCTTCTGAAAGCCCCCAGACCCTTCTAGATGCGCCCAAGACCCTTCTAAAAGACCCCAGACCATTCTAGAGCCGCCCAGGACTCTTCTAAAAGCCCCCAGACCCTTCTAGAGAAGTCCAGGGCCCCTCTAAAAGCACCCAGACCCTTCTAGAGATCCCCAGGACCCTTCTAAAATCCCTCAGACCCTTCTAGAGCCCCCCAGGATCCTTCTAAAATCCCCCAGACCCTTCTAGAACCCCCCAGGACCATTCTAAAACCACCCAGACCGTTCTAGACCCTCCGCGGATCCTTCTAAAAGCACCCAGACCCTTCTAGAACCTGCCAGGACCCTTCTAAAATCCATCAGACCATTCTAGAGCCTCCCAGGACCCTTCTAAAAGCCCCCAGATCCTTCTAGAGACCCGCAGGACCCTTCTAAAAGCCTCCAGACCCTTCTAGAGCAACCCAGGACCCTTCTAAAAGCCCCCAGACCCTTCTAGAAATTCCACGTATCCTTCTAAAAGCCCCCAGACCCTTCTAGATCCCCCCAGGACCCTTCTAAATGCACCCAGACCCATCTAGAGCCCCCCAGGACCCTTCTAAAAGCCTCTAGTCCCTTCTAGAGGCCACCAGGACCGTTCTGAATGCCCCCAGACCCTTCTAGAGCGCTCCAGGACCCTTCTAAAAGCCTCCAGACCCTTCTACATGCCCCCAAGACCCTTCTGAAAGCCCCCAGACCGTTCTAGAGCTCCCCAAGACCCTTCCAAATACACCCAGACACTTCTAGCGACCCCCAGGATCATTCTGAAAGCCCCAGACCCTTCTAGAGCTCCCCAGGACTCTTCTAAAAGGCCCCAGAGCCTTCTAGAGCCCCCCAGGACCCGTCTAAAAGACCCCAGACCCTTCTAGAGCTCCACAGGACCCTTCTAAAAGCCCCAGACCCTTCTAGACCCTAACCGGATCCTTCTAAAAGCACCCAGACCATACTAGAGCCTCCCCGGACCCTTCTACAACTCCTCAGACACTTCTAGAGGCCCCCAGGACCCTTCTAAAAGCACCCAGAGATTTCTAGATGCACCCAGGACCATTCTAAAAGCTCTCACACCCTTCTAGAGCCCACCAGGACCCTTCTAAAAGAACCCAGACCCTTCTAGAGCCCCACAGGACCCTTCTAAAAGCCCTCAGACCCTTCTAGAGACACGCAGGACCTTCTAAATGCCCCCAGATCCTTCTAGAGTCTCCCAAGACCCTTCTAAAAGCCCCCAGACCCTTCTAGATCTCCCCAGGACCCTTCTAAAATACCCCAGACCTTTCTAGAGGCACCCAGGGCCCCTCTAGTGGTCCCCAGACCCTTCTAGAGCCCCCCAGGACCCTTCTAAAATCCCCCATACCTTCTAGAACCGCCCAGGACCCTTCTAAAACCACTCAGACCGTTCTAGACCCTCCCCGGATCCTTCTAAAAGCCCCCACGCCCTTCTAGAGCCACCCAGGACCCTTCTAAAAGCCTCCAGACCCTTCTAAAGCCCCCCAGGAACCTTCTAAAAGCCCTCACACCCTTCTAGAGCCCACCAGGACTATCCTAAAACCCCCCCGACCCTTCTAGAGCCCCCCAGGACACTTCTAAAAGCACCCAGACCCTTCTAGAGACCCGCAGGACCCATCTAAAAGCCCCCAGACCCTTCTAGAGCCCCCCAGGACACTTCTAAAAGACTCCAGACCCTTCTACAGCCCCCCAGGACCCTTCTGAAAGATCCCAGACCCTTCTAGAGCTACCCAGAACCCTTCTAAAATACCCCAGACCCTTCTAGAGCTCTCCAGGACCCTTCTAATATCCCCCAGACCCTTCTAGATGCCCCCAAGGCCCCTCTAATGATACTCAGACCCTTCTAGAGCCCCCAAGGACCCTTCTAACAGGACCCAGACCCTTCTAGCACATCCGAGGACCCTTCTAAAAGACCCCAGACCCTTCTAGAGCTCCCCAGGACCCTTCTAAAAGCCCCCAGACCCTTCTAGAGCCTCCCGGGACCCTTCTAAAAGACCCCAGACCCTTCTAGAGCTCCCCAGGACCCTTCTAAAAGCACCCAGACCCTTCTAGAGCCCCCAGGACCCTATAAAAGACCCCACACCCTTCTTGAGGCACCCAGGACCCTTCCAAAATACCCCAGACCCTTCTAGAGCCACCCAAAGACCCTTCTCAAAGAACCCAGACCCTTCGAGAGCCCACCAGAACACTTCTATAAGCCCGCAGACCCTTCTAGAGGACCCCAAGGCCCCTCTTAAGGACCCCCGTCTCTCCTAGAAGGGTCTCGGGGCTTTTAGAAGGGCCCTGGGGGGCTCTAGAATGGTCTGGGGGCTTTTAGAAGGGTCCTGGGGTTCTCTAGAAGGGTCTGGGGGCTTTTGAAAGTATCCTGGTGGCCTCTAGAATGGTGTGGGATATATCAGAGGGGTCCGGGTATGATCTAGAAGGGTCTGGGGGCTTTTAGAAGGGTCCTGGAAGGCTCTAGAAGGGTAGGGGACTTTTAGAAGGGTCCGGGGGGCCTCTAGAAGGGTCTGGAGGCTTTTAGAAGGGTCCTGCGAGGCTCTAGAAGGGTCCGGGGGCTTTTAGAGGGGTCCTGCGAGGCTCTAGAAGGGTCTGGGGGCTTTTAGAATGATCCGGGGAGGGTCTAGAAGGGTCTGGGGGCCTTTAGAAGGGTCCTGGGGGTCTCTAGAAGGGTCTGAGGGCTTTTAGAATGATCCGGGGAGGGTCTAGAAGAGTCTGGGGGCCTTTAGAATGGTCCTGGGGCTCTCTAGAAGGGTCTGGGTGCTTTTAGAAGGGTCCTGGGAGGCTCTAGAAGGGTTTGGGGGCTTTTAGAATGGTCCTGGGTGGCTCTAGAAGGTTCTGGTTGCTTTTCGAAGGGTCCTGGCTTATCTAGAAGTGTCTGGGGGCATTTAGAAGGGTCCTGGGTGTCTCTAGAAGGGTCTGGGTGCTTTTAGAATGGTCCTGGGGGGCTCTAGAAGGGTCTGGTGGCTTTTAGAAGGGTCCTGGGTGGATCTAGAAGGTTCTGGAGGCTTTCAGAAGGGTCATGGGGGTCTCTAGAATGGTCTGGGGGCTTTTAGAAGGGTCCTGGGGAGCCCTAGAAGGGTCTGGGTTCTTTTAGAAGGGTCCTGGGATGCTCTAGAAGGTTCTTGGGGCTTTCAGAAGGGTCCTGGGGGCCTCTATAAGGGTCTGGGTGCTTTTAGAAGGGTCCTGGGGGGCTCTAGAAGGGTCTTGGGGCATTTAGAAGGGTCCTGGGGTGCTCTAGAAGGGTCTGGGGACTTTTAGAGGGGTCCTGGGGTGCTCTAGAATGGACGGGGTGCCTTAAGAGGGCCCTGGGGACCTCTAGATTGGTCTGGGGGCTTTTAGAAGGGTCCTGGGGGGCTCTAGAAGGGTCTGTAGGCTTTTGGAAGGGTCCTGGGGGGCTCTAGAAGTGTCTGGGGGCTTTTAGAAGGGTCCTGGTGTCCTCTAGAAGGGTCTGAGGGCTTTAGAATGGTCCTGGGAGGCTCTAGAATGGTCTGGGTTTTTTTAGAAGGATCCGGGGAGGGTCTAGAAGGGTCTGGGGGCTTTTAGAAGGGTCCTGGGGGCCTCTAGAAGGGTCTGGGGGCATTTAGATGGGTCATAGGGGGCTCTAGAAGGGTCAGGGGGCTTTTAGAAGGGTCCTGGGTGGCTCTAGAAGGGTCTGGGGGCTTTTAGAATGATCCGGGGACGGTCTAGAAGGGTCTGGGTGCTTTTTGAAGGATCCTAGGGGGCTCTAGAAGGGTCTGAGGGCGTTTAGAAGGATCCGGGGAGTGTCTAGAAGGGTCTGGGGTCTTTTAGAAGGGTCCTGGGGTTCTCTAGAAGGTTCTGGGTGCTTTTAGAAGGGTCCTGGGAGGCTCTAGAAGGGTCTGGGTGCTTTTATAAGGGACCGGGGAGCCTCTAGAAGGGTCTGGGTGCTTTTAGAAAGGTCCTGGGGGGCTCTAGAAGGGTCTAGAGGTTTTTAGACGAGTCCTGGGGGCCTCTAGAAGGGTCTGGGGGCTTTTAGAAGGGTCCTGGGTGGATCTAGATTGGTCTGGGGGCTTGTAGAAGGGTCCGGGGGGGCTCTAGAAGGGTCTGGGGGCTTGTAGAATGGTCCTGGGGGGCCTCTAGAAGGGTCTGGTGGCTTTTAGATAGGTCCTGGGGGCCTCTAGAAGGGTCTGGGGGCTTTTAGAAGGGTCCTTGGGGGCTCTAGAAGGGTCTGGGGGCTTGTAGAAAGGTCCTGGTAGGCTCTAGAACGGTCTGGGGGCTTTTAGAAGGGTCCTGGTGTGCTCTAGAATGGTCTGGGTGCTTTTAGAAGGGTCCTGGGAGGCTCTAGAAGGGTCTGGGGGCTTTTAGAAGGGTCCTGGGTGGCTCTAGAATGGTCTGGGGGCTTTTAGAAGGGTCCTGGGAGTATCTAGAAGAGTCTGGGGGCTTTTAGAAGGATCCTGGGAGGCTCTAGAAGGGTCTGGGGGCTTTTAGAATGGTCCTGGGATGCTCTAGAAGGGTCTGGGGGCTTTTAGAAGGGTCCTGGGGGGCTCTAGAAGGTTCTGGGTGCTTTCAGAAAGGTCCAGGGAGCCTCTAGAAGGGTCTGGAGGCTTTTAGAAGGGTCCGGGGGGGCTCTAGAATGGTCTGGGGTCTTTTAGACGGGTCCTGGCGTGCTCTAGAAAGGTCTGGGGACTTTTAGAAGGGTCCTGGGGTGCTCTAGAAGGGACGGGGTGCCTTAAGAGGAGGCCTGGGGTGCTCTAGAAGTGTCTGTTGGCTTTTAGAAGGGTCCTGGGGTGCTCTAGAAGGGTCTGGGGTCTTTTAGAAGGATCCGGGGAGTGTCTATAAGTGTCTGCGGCCTTTCAGATGGGTCCTGGGGTACTCTAGAAGGGCCTGGGGGCTTTTAGAAGGGTCCTGGGGGGGTCTAGAAGAGTCTGGGGGCTTTTAGAATGGTCCTGGGAGGCTCTAGAATGGTCTCGGTGCTTTTAGAAGGGTTCTGGGTGCCTCTTGAAGGGTCTGGGGGCATTTAGAAGGGTCCTGGGGGGCTCTAGAAGGGTCTAGGGGCTTTTAGAAGGGTACTGGGGGGCTCTAGAAGGGTCTGAGGGCTTTTAGAATGATCCTGGGGGGCTCTAGAAGGGTCTGGGGTCTTTTCGAAGGATCCGGGGAGGGTCTAGAATGGTCTGGGGGCTTTTAGAAGTGTCCTAGGGGCCTCTAGAATGGTCTGGGGGCTTTTAGATGGGTCCTAGGGGGCTCTAGAAGGGTCTGGGTGCTTTTGGAATGATCCTGGTGGGCTCTAGAAGGGTCTGGGGGCTTTTAGAATGATCCTGGGGGTCTCTAGAAGGGTCTGGGGGCTTTTAGAATGATCCGGGGACGGTCTAGAAAGGTCTGGGTGCTTTTTGAAGGATCCTAGGTGGCTCTAGAAGGGTCTGGGGGCGTTTAGAAGGGACCTGTGAGGCTCTGGAAGGGTCTGGGTGCTTTTATAAGGGTCCTGGGGGCCTCTAGAAGGGTCTGGGGGCTTTTATAAGGGTCCGGGGGGGCTCTAGAAGAATCTGGGGACTTTTAGAAGGGTCCTGGTGGCATCTAGACGGGTCTGGGGGCTATTAGAAGGGTCCTGGGAGGCTCTGGAAGGGTCCTGGGTGCTTTTATAAGGGTCCTGGGGGCCTCTAGAAGGGTCTGGGGGCTTTTAGAAGGGTCCGGGGGGGATCTAGAAGGGTCTGGGGAATATTAGAAGGGTCCTCGGATTCTCTAGAAGGGTCAGGGGGCTTTTAGAAGGGTCCTGGAGGGCTCTAGATGGTTCTGGGGGCTTTCAGAATGTTCCTGGGGGTCTCTAGAAGGGTCTGGGGGCTTTTAGAAGGGTCCTGGGGGGCTCTAGAAGGGTCTGGGTGCCTTTAGAAGGGTCCTGGGTGACTCTAGAATGTTCTGCTTGCTTTCAGAAGGGTCCTGGGTTCCTCTAGAAGGGTCTGGGGGCTTTTAGAAGGGTCCTGGGGGGCTCTAGAAGGGTCTGGGGGCTTTTAGAAGGGTCCTGGGGTGCTCTAGAATGGTCTGGGGGCTTTTAGAAGGGTCCTGGGAGGCTCTAGAAGGGTCTGGGGTCTTTTAGAAAGGTCCTGGGAGGATCTAGATGGGTCTGGGGGCTTTTAGAAGGGTCCTGGGATGCTCTAGAAGGGACTGGGGGCTTGTAGATGGGTCCTGGGGGGCTCTAGAAGGTTCTGGGTGCTTTTAGAAGGGTCATGGGTGGCTCTAGAAGGGTCTGGGGGCTTTTAGAAGGGTCCGGTGTGGCTCTAGAAGGGTCTGGGGGCTTTTAGAAATGTCCTGGGGTGCTCTAGAAGGGTCTGGGGAATTTTAGAAGTGTCCTCGGATGCTCTAGAAGGGTCTGGGTGCTTTTAGAAGGGTCCTGGAGGGCTCTAGAAGGTTCTGGGGGCTTTCAGAAGGGTCCTGGGAGTCTGTAGAAGGGTCTGGGCGCTTTTAGAAGGGTCCTGTGGGGCTCTAGAAGGGTCTGGGGGCTTTTAGAAGTGTCCTGGGGGTCTCTAGAAGGGTCTGTAGGCTTTTATAGGGTCCTCGGGGTCTGTAGAAGTGTCTGGGTGCTTTTAGAAGGGTCCTGTGGGGCTCTAGAAGGTTCTGGGGGCTTTCAGAAGGGTCCTGGGGGCCTCTAGAAGGGTCTAGGGGCTTTTAGAAGGGTCCGGGGGGGCTCTAGAAGGGTCTGGGGGCTTTTAGAAGGGTCCTGGGCTGCTCTAGAAGGGACGGGGTGCCTTAAGAGGGGCCCTGGGGGGCTCTAGAATGGTCTGGGGTCTTTTAGAAGGGTCCTGGGGTGCTATAGAAGGGTCTGGGGCCTTTTAGAATGGTCCTGGGGATCTCTAGAAGTGTCTGGGGGCTTTTAGAATTATCCGGAGAGGGTCTAGAAGTTTCTGCGGCCTTTTAGAAGGGTCCTGGGGGGCTCTAGAATGGTCTGGGGTCTTTTAGAAGGGTCCTGGGGTGCTATAGAAGGGTCTGGGGCCTTTTAGAATGGTCCTGGGGATCTCTAGAAGTGTCTGGGGGCTTTTAGAATTATCCGGAGAGGGTCTAGAAGTTTCTGCGGCCTTTTAGAAGGGTCCTGGGGGGCTCTAGAAGGGTCTGGGGGCTTTTAGAAGGGTCTTGGCGTGCTCTAAAATGGTCTGGGGGCCTTAAGATGGGCCCTGGGTACATCTAGAAGGGTCTGGGGTCTTTTTGAAGGGTCCTGGGGGGCTCTAGAAGGGTGTGGGGGCTTTTAGAAGGGTCCTGGGGGGCTCTAGAAGGGTCTGGGGGCTTTTAGAAGGGTCCTGGGAGGATCTAGAAGGGTATGGGGGCTTTTAGAAGGATCCGGGGAGGGTCTAGAAGGGTCTGGGGGCTTTTAGAAGGGTCCTGGTTGCCTCTAGAAGGGTCTCGGGACTTTTAGAAGGGTCCTGGGGGCCTCTAGAAGGGTCTGGGGTCTTTTAGAATGGTCCTGGGGGGCTCTAGAAGGGTCTGGGGGCTTTTAGATGTGTCCTGGGGGGCTCTAGAATGGTCTGGGGGCTTTTAGATGGGTCCTAGGGGGCTCTAGAAGGGTCTGCGGGCTTTTAGAATGATCCTGGGGGGCTCTAGAAGGGTCTGGGTGCTTTTAGAATGATCCGGGGACGGTCTAGAAGGGTCTTTATGCTTTTTGAAGGATCCTAGGTTGCTCTAGAATGGTCTGGGGTCTTTTAGAAGTGTCCTGGGGGGTTTTGAAGGGTCTGGGGGCATTTAGAATGGTCCTGGGAGGCTCTAGAAGGGTCTGGGTGCTTTTAGAAGGGTCCTGGGGGCTCTAGAAGGGTCTAGAGGCTTTTAGAAGGGTCCTGGGTGCCTCTAGAAGGGTCTGGGGGCGTTCAGAAGGGTCCTGGGAGGCTCTGGAAGGGTCTGGGTGCTTTTATAAGGGGTCCTGGGGGCCTCTAGAAGTGTCTGGTGGCTTTTACAAGGGTCCGGGGGGGCTCTAGAAGGGTCTGGGGACTTTTAGAAGGGTCCTGGTGGCCTCTAGACAAGTCTGGGGGCTATTTGAATGGTCCTGGGGGCTTGTAGAAGGGTCCTGGGTGGGGCTAGAATGGTCTGGGGTCTTTTAGAAGGGTCCTGGGTGGCTCTAGGAGGTTCTGGGGGCTTTCAGAATGGTCCTGGGGGTCTCTAGAAGGGTCTGGGTGCTTTTAGAACGGTCCTGGGGGGCTCAAGAATGGTCTGGGTGCTTTTAGAAGGGTCCTGTGGGGCTCTAGAAGGTTCTGGGGGCTTTCAGAAGGGTCCTGGGGGCCTCTAGAAGGGTCTAGGGGCTTTTAGAAGGGTCCGGGGGGGCTCTAGAAGGGTCTGGGGGCTTTTAGAAGGGTCCTGGGGTGCTCTAGAAGGGTCTGGGGGCTTTTAGAAGGGTCCTGGGATGCTCTAGAAGGGACGGGGCTGCTTAAGAAGGGCCCTGGGGCCTCTAGAAGGGTCTGGGCGCTTTTAGAAGGGTCCTGGGGGGCTCTAGAAGGGTCTGGAAGTTTTGAGAAGGGTCCTGGGGGGCCCTAGAAGGGTCTGGGGGCTTTTAGAAGTGTCCTGGGGTGCTCTAGAATGGTCTGGGGTCTTTTAGAAGGGTCCTGGGGGGCTCTAGAAGGGACGGGGTGGCTTAAGAAGGGCCCTGGGTCCTCTAGAAGGGTCTGGGGGCTTTTAGAAGGGTCATAGGGGGCTCTAGAAGGGTCTGGGGGCTTTTAGAAGGGTACTGGGGGGCTCTAGAAGGGTCTGGGGGCATTTAGAAGGATCCGGGGAGGGTCTAGAAGGGTCTGGGGTCTTTTAGAAGGGTCTTGGGAGGCTCTAGAAGGGTCTGGGGCCTTTTCAAAGGAACCTGAACGTCTCCAGAAGGGTCTGGGGGCTTTTGGAAGGGTCCTTGGGGGCTCTAGAATGGTCTGGGTCCTTTGTACTTAGCTGGCAGGGGAGACACCCTGATCAAGCAGGTGCTTTTCCCAGGCCAGGCTCATCCTTTGCACTCCGGGTGTGCTGAGCCCTGCGAATTCCCCAAATGTGCAAAATTAAAATTTTTGCTCTAGAAGCACCCAGACCCTTCTAGAGCCCCCCAGGAACCTTCTAAAAGCACCCAGACACTTTTAGAGCCCCCAGTGTGCTTCTCAAAGCCCCCGGACTTTCTAGAGCCCCCCAAAACCTTATAAAGGCCCCCAAAATCTTATAAAGCCCCCCAGGCCCTACTAAACCCCCTTAGGACCATTCTACAATACCCTAGACCCTTCTAGAGCCACCGAGGACCCTTCTAAAAGACCCCAAACCCTTCCGGAGCCCCTTAGGAACCTTTTTAGAGACCCTAGACCCTCCTAGATCCTTCAAGGACTCTTCTAAAAGCCCCCAGATACTTCTAGGGGTTAGAGGCAGGGTTAGGGTTAGGGTTAGGGTTAGGGTTAGAGTTAGGGTTAGGGTTAGGGTTAGGGTTAGGGTTAGGGTTAGGGTTAGAGTTAGGGTTAGGGTTAGGGTTAGGGTTAGGGTTAGGGTTAGGGTTAGAGTTAGGGTTAGGGTTAGGGTTAGGGTTAGGGTTAGGGTTAGGGTTATAGTTAGAGTTAGGGTTAGGGTTAGGATTAGGGTTAGGGTTAGGGTTAGATTTAGGTTTAGGGTTAGGGTTAGGGTTAGGGTTAGGGTAAGGGTTAGGGTTAGGGTTAGGGTTAGAGTTAGGGTTGTGGTTAGGGTTAGGGTTAGGGTTAGGGTTAGGGTTAGGGTTAGGGTTAGGGTTAGGGTTAGGGTTAGGGTTAGAGTTAGGGTTAGGGTTAGAGTTAGGGTTAGGTTTAGGGTTAGGGTTAGGTTTAGGGTTAGGGTTAGGGTTAGGGTTAGGGTTAGGGTTAGGGTTAGGGTTAGGGTTTGGGTTTGTGTTAGAGTTAGGGTTAGAGTAAGAGTTAGGGTTAGGGATAGGGTTAGGAACCTTTTTTAGCCCTACAGGACCCATCTAAAAGCACTCAGACCATTCAACATCCCCTCAGGACCCTCCTAACTGTCCCCAGATCCTTCTAGAGCCCACCAGGACCCTTCTAAAAGACCCAGAATCCTCTAGAGCCCCCCAAGACCATTCTAAAAGCCCCCAGACCCTTCTAGAGCCCCCCAGGACCCTTCTAATAGCACCCAGAGCCTTCTAGATGCCCCCAGGACGCTTCTAAAAGCCCTAACACCCTTCTAGAGCCCCCCAGGACCCTTCTAAAAGCCTCCAGACACTTCTAGAGCTCCCCAGGACCCTTCTAAAATCCCCCAGACCCTTCTAGAGGCCCCCAGGGCCCCTCTAATGGTCCCCAGACCCTTCTAGAGCCCCCCAGGACCCATCTAAAAGCACCCAGACCCTTCTACATCCCCACAGAACCCTTCTAAAAGCCCCCAGACCCTTCTAGAGCCACCCAGGTCCCTTCTAAAAGCACCCAGACCCTTCTAGATGCACCCAGGACCCTTCTGAAAGCACCCAGACCCTTCTAGACCATCCCCGGATCATTCTAAAAGCACCCAGACCCATCTAGAGCCCACCAGGACTCTTCTAAAACCCTCCAGACCCTTCTAGTGGCCCCCAGGACCCTTCTGAATGCCCCCAGACCCTTCTAGACCCCCCAGGACCCTTCTAAAAGCCTCCAGACCCTTCTAGAGCTCCCCAGGACCCTTCTAAAAGCCCCCAGACCATTCTAGAGCCCCCCAGGACCCTTCTAAAAGCACCCAGACCCTTCGAGAGCCCCACAGGACCCTTCTAAAAGCCACCAGACCCTTCTAGACCCTCCCCGAATCCTTCTAAAAGCACTCAGACCCTTCTAGAGACACGCAGGACCCTTCTAAAATCCCCCAGACCCTTCTAGAGCCTCCCAGGACCATTCTAAAAGCCCCCAGACAATTCTAGAGCTCCCCAGGACCCTTCTAAAATCCCCCAGACCCTTCTAGAGGACCCCAGTGCCCCTCTAATGTTCCCCAGACCCATCTAGAGCCCCCAAGGACCCTTCTAAAAGCCCCCAGAGCCTTCTAGACCCTCCCTGGATCCTTCTAATAGCACCCAGACCCTTCTAGACCCCCCCAGGACCCTTCTACAAGACCTCCGAACCCTTCTAGAGCCTCTACGGACCCTTCTAAAAGCCCCCGGACCCTTCTAGAGCCCCCCAGGACCCATCTAAAAGCCCCCAGACCCTTCTACAGCCACACAGGACCCTTCTGAAAGCACCCAGACCCTTCTAGAGCCCCCCAGGACCCTTCTAAAAGAACCCAGACCCTTCTACACACTCCCCGGATCATTCAAAAAGCACCCAGACCCTTCTACAGCCTCCCAGGACCCTTCTAAAATCCTTCAGACCCTTCTAGAAGCCCCCAGGACCCTTCTGAAAGCCCCCAGAGCCTTGTAGATGCCCCCAGGACCCTTCTAAAAGCAACCACACCCTTCTAGAGCCCCCCAGGACGCTTCTAAAAGACCCCAGACCATTCTAGAGCCACCCAGGGCCCTTCTAAAATCACCCAGACACTTCTAGAGCCCACCAGGACCCTTCTAAAAGCAACCAGACCATTCTAGAGCCACCCAGGGCCCTTCTAAAATCACCCAGACACTTCTAGAGCCTCCCAGGACCCTTCTAAAAATCCTCAGACCCATCTAGAGGCCCCCAGGACCCTTCTAAAAGTCCCCAGAGCCATCTAGATGCCCCCAGGACCCTTCTAAAAGCACTCACACTCTTCTAAAGCCACCCAGGACTCTTCTAAAAGCCCCCAGAGCATTCTAGAGCCCCGCAGGACCATTCTAAAAGCCCCCAGACCCTTCTAAAGACCCCCAGGACCCTTCTAAAAGCACCCAGACCCTTCTAGAGCCCCCCAGGACCCTTCTAAAAGAACCCAGACGCTTCTAGATCACCACAGGACCCTTCTAAAAGCCCCCAGACCCTTCTAGACCCTATCCGAATCCTTCTAAAACACCCAGACCCTTCTAGAGCCTCCCAGGACCCTTCTAATATCCCGCAGACATTTCTAGAGGCCCCCAGGACCCTTCTAAGAGCACCCAGACCATTCTAGATCCCCCCAGGACCCTTCTAAAAGCCCCCAGACCCTTCTAGAGACCCGCAGGACCCTTCTAAAAGCCCCCAGACCCTTCTAGATTCTCCCAGGACCCTTCTAAAAGCCCCCAGACACTTCTAGAGATCCCCAGGACCCTTCTAAAATCCCCCAGACCCTTCTAGAGGCCACCAGGGCTTCTCTAATGGTCCCCAGACCCTTCAAGAGCCCCCAAGGACCCTTCTAAAAGGTCCCAGAGCCTTCTAGACCCTCCCCGGATCCTTCTAATAGACCCCAGACCCTTCTAGAGCCACGCAGGACCCTTCTAAAAGCACCCAGACCTTTCTAGAGGCCCCCTGGACCCTTCAAAAAGCCCCCAGACCCTTCTAGAGCCTCCCAGGGCCATTCTAAAAGCAACCAGACCCTTCTAGATCCTCCCAGGACCCTTCTAAAAGCACCCAGACCCTTCTAGAGCCCCCCAGGACCTTTCTAAATGCCCCCAGACCCTTCTAGAGCCCCACAGGACGCTTCTAAAAGCACCCATACCCTTCTATAGACCCTACAGGACCCTTCTAGAAGCCCTCAGACCTTTCCAGAGTCTCCCAGGACCCTTCTAAAAGCCCCCAGACCCTTCTAGAGCCCCCCAGGACACTTCTAAAAGCACCCAGACCCTTCTAGAGCCCCCTAGGACCCTTCTCAAAGACCCCAGACCCTTCTAGATTCCTCCAGGACCCTTCTAAAAGCACCCAGACCCTTCTAGAGACCCGCAGGACCCTTCTAAAAGCCCCCAGACCCTTCTATATTCCCCCAGGACCCTTCTAAAAGACTCCAGACCCTTCTAGAGCTCCCCAGGACCCTTCTAAAATCCCCCAGACCCTTCTAGAGGATGCCAGGGCTCCTCTAATGGTCCCCAGACCCTTCTAGAGCCCCCAAGGACCCTTCTAAAAGCCCCCAGAGCCTTCTAGACCCTCCCCGGATCCTTCTAATAGCACCCAGACCCTTCTAGAGCCCCCCAGGACCCTTCTAAAAGGCCCCAGACCCTTCTAGAGCCTCCACGGACACTCCTAAAAGCAACCAGACCCTTCTAGAGCCTCCCAGGACCCTTTTAAAATCCCTCAGACACTTCTAGAGGCTCCCAGGACCCTTCTAAAATACCCCAGAGCCTTCAAGATGCCCCCAGGACAATTCTAAAAGACCTCAACCCTTCTAGAGCCCCCCAGGAACCTTCTAAAAGCCCCCAGACCCTTCTAGAGACCCGCAGGACCCTTCTAATAGCACTCAGACCCTTCTAGAGTCTACCAGGACCCTTCTAAAAGCACCCAGACCTTTCTAGAGCTCCCCAGGACCATTCTAAACTCCCCCAGACCCTTCCAGAGCCCCCCAGGACGCTTCTAAATGCCCCCAGACCCATCTAGAGCACCCCAGGACTCTTCTAAAAGCCTCCAGTCCCTTCTAGAGGCCCCCAGGACCCTTCTGAATGCCCCCAGACCCTTCTAGAGCCCCCCAGGACTCTTCTAATAGAACCCAGACCATTCCAGAGGCCCTCAGGACCCTTCTGAAAGCGCCCAGACCCTTCTAGAGCAACCCAGGACCCTTCTAAATGCACCCAGACACTTCTAGCGCCACCCAGGACCCTTCTAAAAGCCCCCAGACCCTTCTAGCGCTCCCCAGGACCCTTCTAAAAGTCCCCAGACACTTCTAGACCCCCCAGGACCCTTCTAAAAGCACCCAGACCCTTCTAGAGCCCCCCAGGACACTTCTAACAGACCCCAGACCATTCTAGACCCACCCCGAATCCTTCTAAAAGCGCCCAGACCATTCTAGAACCTCCCAGGACCCTTCTAAAAGGCCGCAGACACTTCTAGAGGACCCCAGGACCCTTCTAAAAGACCCCAGACCCTTCTGGAGGCCCCCCAGGACCCTTCTAAAAGCCCCCAGACCCTTCTAGAGACCCCCAGGACCCTTTTAAATGCCACCACACCCTTCTAGAGTCTACCAGGACCCTTCTGAAAGCGGCCAGACCCTTCTAGAGCTGCCCAGGACCCTTCTAAATGCACCCAGACACTTCTAGCGCCACCCAGGACCCTTCTAAAAGCCCCCAGACCCTTCTAGCGCTCCCCAGGACCCTTCTAAAAGTCCCCAGACCCTTCTAGAGCCCCCAAGGACCCTTCTAAAAGCTCCCAGAAGCTTCTAGGCCCTCCCAGGATCCTTCTAATAGCCCCCAGACCCTTCTAGAGCCCCCCAGGACCCTTGTAAAAGCTCCCAGACCCTTCTAGAGCCTCCACGGACCCTTCTGAAAGCCCCCGGACCCTTCCAGAGCACCCCAGGACCCATCTAAAGCCCCCAGACCCTTCTACTGCCCCACAGGACCATTCTAAAAGCCCCCAGACCCTTCTAGAGCCACCCAGGACCCTTCTAAAAGCACCTAGACCCTTCTAGAGCCCCCCAGGACCCATCTAAAAGCCCCCAGAGCTTTCTAGAGGCCCCCTGGACCCTTCAAAAAGCCCCCAGACCCTTCTAGAGCCTCCCAGGACCATTCTAAAAGCACCCAGACACTTCTAGAGCCTCCCAGGACCCTTCTAAAAGCACCCAGACCCTTCTAGAGCCCCCCAGGACCATTCTAAAAGCCCCCAGACACTTCTAGAGAACCTACAGGACCCTTCTAAAAGCCCCCAGACCCTTCTAGAGAACCTACAGGACCCTTCTAAAAGCCCACAGACCCTTCTAGCGTCTCCCAGGACCATTCTAAAAGCTCCCAGACCCTTCTAGAGCAACCCAGGACCCTTCTAAAAACACCCAGACCCTTCTAGAGCCCCCTAGGACCCTTCTCAAAGACCCCAGAGCCTTCTAGAGTCCTCCAGGGCCCTTCTAAAACCCCCCAGACCCTTCTAGAGACACGCAGGACCCTTCTAAAAGCCCCCAGACCCTTCTAGATTCCCCCAGGACCCTTGTAAAAGCCCCCAGACCCTTCTAGAGCTCCTCAGGGCCCTTCTAAAATCCCCCAGACCCTTCTAGAGGACTCCAGGGCTCTCCTAATGGTCCCCAGACCCTTCTAGAGCCACCAAGGACCCTTCTAAATGCCCCCAGAGCCTTCTAGACCCTCCCCGGATCCTTCTAATAGCCCCCAGACCCTTCTAGAGCCCCCCAGGACCCTTCTAAAAGGACCCAGACCCTTCTAGAGCCTCCACGGACCATTCTAAAAGCCCCCGGACCCTTCTAGAGCCCCCCAGGACCCATCTAAAAGCCCCCAGACCCTTCTACAGCCTTACAGGACCCTTCAAAAAGCCCCCAGACCCTTCTAGAGCCACCCAGGACCTTTCTGAAAGCACCCAGACCCTTCTAGAGGCCCCCAGGACCCTTCTGAAAGCACCCAGACCCTTCTAGAGCTCCCAAGGACCCTTCTAAAAGCCGCCAGACACTTCTAGAGCCTCCCCGGATCCTTCTAAAATCCTCCAGACATTTGTAGAGCCCCCCAGGACCCTTCTAAAAGCACCCAGACCCTTCTAGACCATCCCCGGATCCTTCTAAAACCACCCAGACCCATCTGGATCCTCCCAGGACCTTTCTAAAAGCCCCCAGACCATTCTAGATGACCCAGGACCCTTCTAAAAGCCCCCAGACCCTTCTAGAGCCCCCCAGGACACTTCTGAAAGCCCCCAGACCCTTCTAGAGCCCCCCAGGACCTTTCTAAATGACCCCAGACCCATCTAGAGCCCCCCAGGACTCTTCTAATAGACTCCAGACCCTTCTAGAGGCCCGAAGGACCCTTCTGAATGCCCCCAGACCCTTCTAGAGCCCCCTAGGACCCTTCTATAAAGCCTCCAGACCCTTCTAGAGGCCCCCAGGACCCTTCTAAAAGCCCCCAGACAGTTCTAGAGACACCCAGGACCCTTCTAAAAGCACCCAGACACTTCTAGCGCCCTCAGGACCCTTCTAAAAGCCCCAAGACCCTTCTAGAGCTCCCCAGGACCCTTCTAAAAGCCCCCAGACCCATCTAGACCCCCCCAGGACTCTTCTAAAAGCCTCCAGACCCTTCTAGAGGCCCCCAGGACCATTCTAAATGTTCTCCAGACCCATCTAGACCCCCCCAGGACTCTTCTAAAAGCATCCAGACCCTTCTAGAGCCCCACAGGACCCTTCTAAATGCCCCCAGACTCTTCTAGACCCTCCCCGAATCCTTCTAAAAGCACCCAGACCATTCCAGAGCCTCCCAGGACCCTTCTAAAATCCCTCAGACACTTCTAGAGGCCCACAGGACACTTCTAAAAGCACCCAGAGCCTTCTAGATGCCCCCAGGACCATTCTAAAAGCCCTCACACCCTTCTAGAGCACCCCAGGACCCTTCTAAAATACCCCAGACCCTTCTAGAGCCCTCCAGGACCCTTCTAAAAGCCCCCAGACCCTTCTAGAGACCCGCAGGACCCTTCTAAATGCCCCCAGACCCTTCTAGAGTCTCCCAGGACCCTTCTAAAAGCCCCCAGACCCTTCTAGAGCTCCCCAGGACCCTTCTAAAATACCCCAGACCCCTCTAGAGGCCCCCAGGGCTCCTCTAGTGGTCCCCACACCCTTCTAGAGCCCCCAAGGACCCTTCTAAAAGCCCCCAGACCCTTCTAGAGACACGCAGGACACTTCTAAAAGCCCCCAGACCCTTCTAGAGCCTCCCAGGACCTTTCTAAAAGCCCCCAGACAATTCTAGACCTCCCGAGGACCCTTCTAAAATCACCCAGACCATTCTAGAGGCTCCCAGTGCCCCTCTAATGGTCCCCAGACCCTTCTAGAGCCCCCAAGGACCCTTCTAAAAGCCCCCAGACCCTTCTAGAGCCACCTAGGACCATTCTAAAAGCACCCAGACCCTTCTAGAGGCCCCCAGGACCCTTCTAAAATCCCCCAGACCCTTCTAGAGCCCCCCAGGACCCTTCTAAATGCCCCCAGACCCTTGTAGAGCCCCCCAGGACCCTTCTAAAAGCATTCAGACTATTCTAGAGGACCGCAGGACCCTTCTAAAATACCCCAGACCCTTCTAGAACACCCCAGGACCCTTCTAAAAGAGCCCAGACGATTCTAGAGCCCCCCAGGACTCTTCTAAATGCCCCCAGACACTTCTAGAGAGCCCAGGACCATTCTCAAAGACTCCAGACCCTTCTAGAGCCCCCAGGACCCTTCTAAAAGCCCCCAGACCCTTCTAGATCCTCCCCGTATCATTCTAAATGCCCCCAGACCCTTCTAGAGGACCCCAGGACCCTTCTAAAAGCCGCCAGACCCTTCTAGAGCCTCCCCGGATCATTCTAAAAGCCCATAGACGCTTCTAGATGCCCCCAGGACCATTCTAAAACCCTCCAGACATTTGTAGAGCCTCCCAGGACCCTTCTAAACGCCCCCAGACCCTTCTAGAACCTCCCCGGATCCTTCTAAAAGTACCCAGACCCATCTGGATCCTCCCAGGACCCTTCAAAAAAGACCCCAGACCCTTCTAGAGGCCCCAAGAACCCTTCTATATGCCCCCAGACCTTTCTAGAGGCCCCCAGGATCCTTCTAAAATCCCCCAGACCCTTCTAGAGCACCCCAGGACACTTATAAATGCCCCCAGACCCTTCTAGAGCCCCCCAGGACCTTCTAAAAGCCTCCAGACTTTTCTAGAGGCCCGCAGGACCCTTCTGAAAGCCCCCAGACTCTTCTAGATCCGCCCAGGACCCTTCTAAAAGCCCCCAGACCATTCTAGAGCCCCCCATAACTCCTCTAAAAGCCCCCAGACCCTTCTAGAGAAGCCCAGGGCCCCTATAAAAGCACCCAGACCCTTCTAGAGCTCCCCAGGACCCTTCTAAAATCCCTCAGACCCTTCTAGAGCCCCCCAGGACCCTTCTAAAATCCCCCAGACCCTTCTAGAACCGCCCAGGACCCTTCTAAAACCACCCAGACCGTTCTAGACCCTCCCCGGATCCTTCTAAAAGCCCCCACACCCTTCTAGAGCCACCCAGGACCCTTCAAAAAGCCTCCAGACCATTCTAGAGCCCCCCAGGACCCTTCTAAAAGCCCCCAGACCCTTCTAGAGATTCCACGTATCCTTCTAAAAGCCCCCAGACCCTTCTAGAGCCCCCCAGGACCCTTCTAAATGCCCCCAGACCATTCTAGAGCCCCCCAGGACTCTTCTAAAAGCATCCAGTCCCTTCTAGAGGCCACCAGGACCGTTCTGAATGCCCCCAGACCATTCTAGAGCCCATCAGGACCATTCTAAAAGCCTCCAGACCCTTCTACATGCCCCCAGGACCCTTCTGAAAGCCCCCAGACCCTTCTAGAGCTCCCCAGGACCCTTCCAAATACACCCAAACACTTCTAGCGACCCCCAGGACACTTCTGAAAGCCCCAGACCCTTCTAGAGGCCCCCAGGACTCTTCTAAAAAGCCCCAGACCCTTCTAGAGCACCCCAGGACCAGTCTAAAAGAACCCAGACCCTTCTAGAGCTCCACAGGACCCTTCTAAAAGCCCCAGACCCTTCTAGACCCTCCCCGAATCCTTCTAAAAGCACCCAGACCCTTCTAGAGCCTCCCCGGACCCTTCTAAAAGGCCGCAGACAATTCTAGAGGCCCCCAGGACCCTTCTAAAAGCACCCAGAGACTTCTAGATGCACCCAGGACCATTCTAAAAGCCCTCACACTCTTCTAGAGCCCACCAGGACCCTTCTAAAAGCCGCCAGACCCTTCTAGAGCTCCCCAGGACCCTTCTAAAAGCCCCAAGACCCTTCTAGAGCTCCCCAGGACCCTTCTAAAAGCCCCCAGACCCTTCTAGAGGCCCCCAGGACCCTTCTAAAAGCACCCAGCCCCTTCTAGAGCCCCACAGGACCTTTCTAAAAGCCCCCAGACCCTTCTAGACCCTCCCCGAATCCTTCTAAAAGCAACCAGACCCTTCTAGAGCCTCCCAGGACCCTTTTAAAATCCCTCAGACACTTCTAGAAGCCCCCAGGACCCTTCTAAAAGACATCAGAGTCTTCGAGATGCCCCCAGGACCCTTCTAAAAGACCTCACACCCTTCTAGAGCCCCCCAGGACCATTCTAAAAGAACCCAGACCCTTCTAGAGACCCGAAGGACCCTTCTAATAGCACTCAGACCCTTCTAGAGTCTCCCAGGACCCTTCTAAAAGCACCCAGACCCTTCTAGAGCTCCCCAGGACCTATCTAAACTCCCCCAGACCCTTCTAGAGCCCCCCAGGACAATTCTAAATGTCCCCAGACCCTTCTAGAGCCCCCCAGAACTCTTCTAAAAGCCTCCAGACCCTTCTAGAGGCCCCCAGGACCCTTCTGAAAGCCCCCAGACCCTTCTAGAGCTCCCCAGGACCCTTCTAAATGCACCCAGACACTTTTAGCGCCACCCAGGACCCTTCTAAAAGACCCCAGACCCTTCTAGAGCTCCCCAGGACCCTTCTAAAAGCACCCAGACCCTTCTAGAGCCCCCCAGGACCCTTCTAAAAGCACCCAGACCCTTCTAGAGCCCCACAGGACCCTTCTAAATGCCCCCAGACTCTTCTAGACCCTCCCCGAATCCTTCTAAAAGCACCCAGACCATTCCAGAGCCTCCCAGGACCCTTCTAAAATGCCTCAGACACTTCTAGAGGCCCACAGGACACTTCTAAAAGCCCCCAGAGCCTTCTAGATGCCCCCAGGACCATTCTAAAAGCACTCACACCCTTCTAGAGCACCCCAGGACCAATCTAAAAGACCCCAGACCCTTCTAGAGCCCCCCAGGACCCTTCTAAAAGCCCCCAGACCCTTCTAGAGACCCGTAGGACCCTTCTAAATGTCCCCAGACCCTTCTAGAGTCTCCCAGGATCTTCTAAAAGCCCCCAGACCCTTCTAGAGCTCCCCAGGACCCTTCTAAATTACCCCAGACCCCTCTAGAGGCCCCCAGGGCTTCTCTAGTTGTCCCCATACCCTTCTAGAGCAACCAAGGACCCTTCTAAAAGCCCCCAGACCCTTCTAGATTCCCCCAGGACCCTTGTAAAAGCCCCCAGACCCTTCTAGAGCTCCTCAGGACCCTTCTAAAATCCCCCAGACCCTTCTAGAGGACCCCAGGGCTCCTCTATTGGTCCCCAGACCCTTCTAGAGCCACCAAGGACCCTTCTAAATGCCCCCAGAGCCTTCTAGACCCTCCCCGGATCCTTCTAATAGCCCCCAGACCCTTCTAGAGCCCCCCAGGACCCTTCTAAAAGCACCCAGACCCTTCTAGAGCCTCCACGGACCATTCTAAAAGCCCCCGGACCCTTCTAGAGCCCCCCAGGACCCATCTAAAAGCCCCCAGACCCTTCTACAGCCCTACAGGACCCTTCTAAAAGCCCCCAGACCCTTCTAGAGCCACCCAGGACCTTTCTGAAAGCACCCAGACCCTTCTAGAGGCCCCCAGGACCCTTCTGAAAGCACCCAGACCCTTCTAGAGCTCCCAAGGACCCTTCTAAAAGCCGCCAGACACTTCTAGAGCCTCCCCGGATCCTTCTAAAATCCTCCAGACATTTGTAGAGCCCCCCAGGACCCTTCTAAAAGCACCCAGACCCTTCTAGACCATCCCCGGATCCTTCTAAAACCACCCAGACCCATCTGGATCCTCCCAGGACCTTTCTAAAAGCCCCCAGACCATTCTAGATGACCCAGGACCCTTCTAAAAGCCCCCAGACCCTTCTAGAGCCCCCCAGGACACTTCTGAAAGACCCCAGACACTTCTAGACCCCCCAGGACCCTTCTAAATGACCCCAGACCCATCTAGAGCCCCCCAGGACTCTTCTAATAGACTCCAGACCCTTCTAGAGGCCCCCAGGACCCTTCTAAAAGCCCCCAGACCCTTCTAGAGACACCCAGGACCCTTCTAAAAGCACCCAGACACTTCTAGCGCCCTCAGGACCCTTCTAAAAGCCCCAAGACTCTTCTAGAGCTCCCCAGGACCCTTCTAAAAGCCCCCAGACCCTTCTAGAGGCCCCCAGGACCCTTCTAAAAACACCCAGACCCTTCTAGAGCCCCACAGGACCCTTCTAAAAGCCCCCAGACCCTTCTAGACCCTCCCCGAATCCTTCTAAAAGCAACCAGACCCTTCTAGAGCCTCCCAGGACCCTTTTAAAATCCCTCAGACACTTCTAGAGCCCCCCAGGACCCTTCTAAAAGTCATCAGGGTCTTCGAGATGCCCCCAGGACCCTTCTAAAAGACCTCACACCCTTCTAGAGCCCCCCAGGACCATTCTAAAAGAACCCAGACCCTTCTAGAGACCCGAAGGACATTTCTAAAAGCACTCAGACCCTTCTAGAGTCTCCCAGGACCCTTCTAAAAGCACCCAGACCCTTCTAGAGCTCCCCAGAACCTATCTAAACTCCCCCAGACCCTTCTAGAGCCCCCCAGGACCATTCTAAATGTCCCCAGACCCATCTAGACCCCCCCAGGACTCTTATAAAAGCATCCAGACCCTTCTAGAGGCCCCCAGGACCCTTCTGAATGCCCCCAGACCCTTCTAGAGCCCCCCAGAACTCTTCTAAAAGCCTCCAGACCCTTCTAGAGGCCCCCAGGACCCTTCTGAATGACCCCAGACCCTTCTAGAGCTCCCCAGGACCCTTCTAAATGCACCCAGACACTTTTAGCGCCACCCAGGACCCTTCTAAAAGACCCCAGACCCTTCTAGAGCTCCCCAGGACCCTTCTAAAAGCACCCAGACCCTTCTAGAGACACCCAGGACCCTTCTAAATGCACCCAGACCCTTCTAGAGCCCCACAGGACCCTTCTAAATGCCCCCAGACTCTTCTAGACCCTCCCCGAATCCTTCTAAAAGCACCCAGACCATTCCAGAGCCTCCCAGGACCCTTCTAAAATGCCTCAGACACTTCTAGAGGCCCACAGGACACTTCTAAAAGCCCCCAGAGCCTTCTAGATGCCCCCAGGACCATTCTAAAAGCCCTCACACCCTTCTAGAGCACCCCAGGACCCTTCTAAAATACCCCAGACCCTTCTAGAGCCCTCCAGGACCCTTCTAAAAGCCCCCAGACCCTTCTAGAGACCCGCAGGACCCTTCTAAATGCCCCCAGACCCTTCTAGAGTCTCCCAGGACCCTTCTAAAAGCACCCAGACCCTTCTAGAAGCTCCCCAGGACCCTTCTAAAATACCTCAGACCCTTCTAGAGGCCCCCAGGACCATTCTCAAAGACTCCAGACCCTTCTAGAGCCCCCAGGACCCTTCTAAAAGCCCCCAGACCCTTCTAGATCCTCCCCGTATCATTCTAAATGCCCCCAGACCCTTCTAGAGGACCCCAGGACCCTTCTAAAAGCCGCCAGACCCTTCTAGAGCCTCCCCGGATCATTCTAATAGCCCCCCAGACCCTTCTAGAGCCCCTCAGGACCCTTCTGAAAGCCCCCAGACCTTTCTAGAGCACCCCAGGACCCTTCTAAATGCCCCCAGACCCTTCTAGAGACCCCCAGGACCCTTCTAAATGCCCCCAGACCCTTCTATAGCCCCCCAGGACGTTCTAAAAAACCCCAGACTTTTCTAGAGGCCCGCAGGACCATTCTGAAAGCCCCCAGACCCTTCTAGATCAGCCCAGGACCCTTGTAAAAGCCCCCAGACCATTCTAGAGCCCCCCATAACTCCTCTAAAAACCCCCAGACCCTTCTAGAGAAGCCCAGGGCCCCTATAAAAGCACCCAGACCCTTCTAGAGCCCCCCAGGACCCTTCTAAAATCCCCCATACCTTCTAGAACCGCCCAGGACCCTTCTAAAACCACTCAGACCGTTCTAGACCCTCCCCGGATCCTTCTAAAAGCCCCCACGCCCTTCCAGAGCCACCCAGGACCCTTCTAAAAGCCTCCAGACCCTTCTAAAGCCCCCCAGGACCCTTCTAAAAGCCCCCAGACCCTTCTAGAGATTCCACATATCCTTCTAAAAGCCCCCAGACCCTTCTAGAGCCCCCCAGGACCCTTCTAAATGCCCCCAGACAAATCTAGAGCCCCCCAGGACTCTTCTAAAAGCATCCAGTCTCTTCTAGAGGCCACCAGGACCGTTCTGAATGCCCCCAGACCATTCTAGAGACCATCAGGACCATTCTAAAAGCCTCCAGACCCTTCTACATGCCTCCAGGACCCTTCTGAAAGCCCCCAGACCCTTCTAGAACTCCCCAGGACCCTTCCAAATACACCCAAACAATTCTAGCGACCCCCAGGAACCTTCTGAAAGCCCCAGACCCTTCTAGAGCTCCCCAGGACTCTTCTAAAAAGCCCCAGACCCTTCTAGAGCTCCACAGGACCCTTCTAAAAGCCGCAGACCCTTCTAGACCCTCCCCGGATCCTTCTAAAAGCACCCAGACCCTTCTAGAGCCTCCCCGGACCCTTCTAAAAGGCCGCAGACAATTCTAGAGGCCCCCAGGACCCTTCTAAAAGCACCCAGAGACTTCTAGATGCACCCAGGACCATTCTAAAAGCAGTCACACCCTTCTAGAGCCCACCAGGACCCTTCTAAAAGCCGCCAGACCCTTCTAGAACCCCCCAGGACCCTTCTAAAAGCCCCCAGACGCTTCTAGAGACCCGCAGGACCCTTCTAAATGCACCCAGACCCTTCTAGAATCTCCTAGGACCCTTCTAAAAGCCCCCAGACCCTTCTAGGGCTCTCCAGGACCCGTCTAAAATACCCCAGACCCTTCTAGAGGTCCCCAGAGCCCCTCTAGTGGTCCCCAGACCCTTCTAGAGCCCCCAAGGACCCTTCTAAAAGCACCCAGACCCTTCTAGAGACCCGCAGGACCCTTCTAAAAGACCCCAGACCCTTTTAGACCATCCCTGGATCCTTCTAATAGCCCCCAGACCCTTCTAGAGCCCCCCAGGACCCTTCTAAAAGTCCCCAGACCCTTATAGACCCTCCCCGGATCCTTCTAAAAGCACCCAGACCCTTCTAGAGCCTCCCAGGACCCTTATAAAATCACTCAGACCATTCTAGAGCCCCACAGGACCCTTATAAAAGCCCCCAGAGACTTCTAGATGGCCCCAGGACCATTCTAAAAGCCCTGACACCCTTCTAGAGCCCACCAGGACCCTTCTAAAAGCCGCCAGACCCTTCTAGAGTCCCCCAGGACCCTTCTAAAAGCTCCCAGACCCTTCTAGAGACCCGCAGGACCCATCTAAATGCCCCCAGACCCTTCTAGAGTTTCCCAGGACCCTTCTAAAAGCCCCCAGACCCTTCTAGAGCTCCCCAGGACCCTTCTAAAATACCCCAGACCCTTCTAGAGGCCTCCAGGGCCCCTCTAGTGGTCCCCAGACCCTTCTAGAGCCCCCAAGGACCATTCTAAAAGCCCCCAGACCCTTCTAGAGGCCCCTAGGGCCCCTCTAATGGTCCCCAGACCCTTCTAGAGCCCCAAGGACCCTTCTAAAAGCCCCCAGACCCTTCTAGAGACCCGCAGGACCCTTCTAAATGCCCCCAGACCTTTCTAGAGGCCACCAGGATCCTTTTAAAATCCCCCAGACCCTTCTAGAGCCCCCCAGGACACTTCTAAATGCCCCCAGACCCTTCTAGAGCCCTCCAGGACCCTTCGAAAAGCCCCCAGACCCTTCTAGAGCTCCCCAGGACTCGTCTAAAATACCCAAGACCCTACTAGAGGTCCCCAGGGCCCCTCTAGTGGTCCCCAGACACTTCTAGAGCCCCCAAGGACCATTCTAAAAGCCCCCAGACCCTTCAAGAGCTCCCCAGAACCCTTCTAAAATCCCCCAGACCCTTCTAGAGGCCCCTAGGGCCCCTCTAATGGTCCCCAGACCCTTCTAGACCCCCCAAGGACCCTTCTAAAAGCCCCCAGACCCTTCTAGAGACCCGTAGGACCCTTCTAAAAGACCCCAGACCCTTGTAGACGATCCCTGGATCCTTCTAATAGACCCCAGACCCTTCTAGAGCCCCCCAGGACCCTTCTAAAAGTCCCCAGACCCTTCTAGACCCTCCATGGATCCTTCTAAAAGCACCCAGACCCTTCTAAAGCCTCCCAGGACCCATATAAAATCCCTCAGACCATTCTAGAGACCCCCAGGACCCTTCTAAAAGCTCCCAGACCCTTCTAGAGACCCGCAGGACCCATCTAAATGCCCCCAGACCCTTCTAGAGTTTCCCAGGACCCTTCTAAAAGCCCCCAGACCCTTCTAGAGCTCCCCAGGACCCTTCTAAAATACCCCAGACTCTTCTAGAGGCCTCCAGGGCCCCTCTAGTGGTCCCCAGACCATTCTAGAGCCCCCAAGGACCATTCTAAAAGCCCCCAGACCCTTCTAGAGGCCCCTAGGGCCCCTCTAATGGTCCCCAGACCCTTCTAGAGCCCCAAGGACCCTTCTAAAATCCCCCAGACCCTTCTAGAGCCCCCCAGGACACTTCTAAATGCCCCCAGACCCTTCTAGAGCCCCCCAGGACCATTCTAAAAGCCCTCAGACCCTTCTAGAGCCTCCCAGGACCCTTCTGAAAGCCCCCAGACCCTTCTAGATGCGCCCAAGACCCTTCTAAAAGACCCCAGACCATTCTAGAGCCCCCCAGGACTCTTCTAAAAGCCCCCAGACCCTTCTAGAGAAGTCCAGGGCCCCTATAAAAGCACCCAGACCCTTCTAGAGATCCCCAGGACCCTTCTAAAATCCCTCAGACCCTTCTAGAGCCCCCCAGGATCCTTCTAAAATCCCCCAGACCCTTCTAGAACCCCCCAGGACCATTCTAAAACCACCCAGACCGTTCTAGACCCTCCGCGGATCCTTCTAAAAGCACCCAGACCCTTCTAGAACCTGCCAGGACCCTTCTAAAATCCATCAGACCATTCTAGAGCGTCCCAGGACCCTTCTAAAAGCCCCCAGATCCTTCTAGAGACCCGCAGGACCCTTCTAAAAGCCTCCAGACCCTTCTAGAGCAACCCTGGACCCTTCTAAAAGCCCCCAGACCCTTCTAGAAATTCCACGTATCCTTCTAAAAGCCCCCAGACCCTTCTAGATCCCCCCAGGACCCTTCTAAATGTACCCAGACCCATCTAGAGCCCCCCAGGACCCTTCTAAAAGCCTCTAGTCCCTTCTAGAGGCCACCAGGACCGTTCTGAATGCCCCCAGACCCTTCTAGAGCGCTCCAGGACCCTTCTAAAAGCCTCCAGACCCTTCTACATGCCCCCAAGACCCTTCTGAAAGCCCCCAGACCCTTCTAGAGCTCCCCAAGACCCTTCCAAATACACCCAGACACTTCTAGCGACCCCCAGGATCATTCTGAAAGCCCCAGACCCTTCTAGAGCTCCCCAGGACTCTTCTAAAAGGCCCCAGAGCCTTCTAGAGCCCCCCAGGACCCGTCTAAAAGACCCCAGACCCTTCTAGAGCTCCACAGGACCCTTCTAAAAGCCCCAGACCCTTCTAGACCCTAACCGGATCCTTCTAAAAGCACCCAGACCATACTAGAGCCTCCCCGGACCCTTCTACAACTCCTCAGACACTTCTAGAGGCCCCCAGGACCCTTCTAAAAGCACCCAGAGATTTCTAGATGCCCCCAGGACCATTCTAAAAGCTCTCACACCCTTCTAGAGCCCACCAGGACCCTTCTAAAAGAACCCAGACCCTTCTAGAGCCCCACAGGACCCTTCTAAAAGCCCTCAGACCCTTCTAGAGACACGCAGGACCTTCTAAATGCCCCCAGATCCTTCTAGAGTCTCCCAAGACCCTTCTAAAAGCCCCCAGACCCTTCTAGATCTCCCCAGGACCCTTCTAAAATACCCCAGACCTTTCTAGAGGCACCCAGGGCCCCTCTAGTGGTCCCCAGACCCTTCTAGAGCCCCCCAGGACCCTTCTAAAATCCCCCATACCTTCTAGAACCGCCCAGGACCCTTCTAAAACCACTCAGACCGTTCTAGACCCTCCCCGGATCCTTCTAAAAGCCCCCACGCCCTTCTAGAGCCACCCAGGACCCTTCTAAAAGCCTCCAGACCCTTCTAAAGCCCCCCAGGAACCTTCTAAAAGCCCTCACACCCTTCTAGAGCCCACCAGGACTATCCTAAACCCCCCCCGACCCTTCTAGAGCCCCCCAGGACACTTCTAAAAGCACCCAGACCCTTCTAGAGACCCGCAGGACCCATCTAAAAGCCCCCAGACCCTTCTAGAGCCCCCCAGGACACTTCTAAAAGACTCCAGACCCTTCTACAGCCCCCCAGGACCCTTCTGAAAGATCCCAGACCCTTCTAGAGCTACCCAGAACCCTTCTAAAATACCCCAGACCCTTCTAGAGCTCTCCAGGACCCTTCTAATATCCCCCAGACCCTTCTAGATGCCCCCAAGGCCCCTCTAATGATACTCAGACCCTTCTAGAGCCCCCAAGGACCCTTCTAACAGGACCCAGACCCTTCTAGCACATCCGAGGACCCTTCTAAAAGACCCCAGACCCTTCTAGAGCTCCCCAGGACCCTTCTAAAAGCCCCCAGACCCTTCTAGAGCCTCCCGGGACCCTTCTAAAAGACCCCAGACCCTTCTAGAGCTCCCCAGGACCCTTCTAAAAGCACCCAGACCCTTCTAGAGCCCCCCAGGACCTTATAAAAGACCCCACACCCTTCTTGAGGCACCCAGGACCCTTCCAAAATACCCCAGACCCTTCTAGAGCCACCCAAAGACCCTTCTCAAAGAACCCAGACCCTTCGAGAGCCCGCCAGAACACTTCTATAAGCCCGCAGACCCTTCTAGAGGACCCCAAGGCCCCTCTTAAGGACCCCCGTCTCTCCTAGAAGGGTCTCGGGGCTTTTAGAAGGGCCCTGGGGGGCTCTAGAATGGTCTGGGGGCTTTTAGAAGGGTCCTGGGGTTCTCTAGAAGGGTCTGGGGGCTTTTGAAAGTATCCTGGTGGCCTCTAGAATGGTGTGGGATATATCAGAGGGGTCCGGGTATGATCTAGAAGGGTCTGGGGGCTTTTAGAAGGGTCCTGGAAGGCTCTAGAAGGGTAGGGGACTTTTAGAAGGGTCCGGGGGGCCTCTAGAAGGGTCTGGAGGCTTTTAGAAGGGTCCTGCGAGGATCTAGAAGGGTCCGGGGGCTTTTAGAGGGGTCCTGCGAGGCTCTAGAAGGGTCTGGGGGCTTTTAGAATGATCCGGGGAGGGTCTAGAAGGGTCTGGGGGCCTTTAGAAGGGTCCTGGGGGTCTCTAGAAGGGTCTGAGGGCTTTTAGAATGATCCGGGGAGGGTCTAGAAGAGTCTGGGGGCCTTTAGAATGGTCCTGGGGCTCTCTAGAAGGGTCTGGGTGCTTTTAGAAGGGTCCTGGGAGGCTCTAGAAGGGTTTGGGGGCTTTTAGAATGGTCCTGGGTGGCTCTAGAAGGTTCTGGTTGCTTTTCGAAGGGTCCTGGCTTATCTAGAAGGGTCTGGGGGCATTTAGAAGGGTCCTGGGTGTCTCTAGAAGGGTCTGGGTGCTTGTAGAATGGTCCTGGGGGGCTCTAGAAGGGTCTGGTGGCTTTTAGAAGGGTCCTGGGTGGATCTAGAAGGTTCTGGAGGCTTTCAGAAGGGTCATGGGGGTCTCTAGAATGGTCTGGGGGCTTTTAGAAGGGTCCTGGGGAGCCCTAGAAGGGTCTGGGTTCTTTTAGAAGGGTCCTGGGATGCTCTAGAAGGTTCTTGGGGCTTTCAGAAGGGTCCTGGGGGCCTCTATAAGGGTCTGGGTGCTTTTAGAAGGGTCCTGGGGGGCTCTAGAAGGGTCTTGGGGCATTTAGAAGGGTCCTGGGGTGCTCTAGAAGGGTCTGGGGACTTTTAGAAGGGTCCTGGGGTGCTCTAGAATGGACGGGGTGCCTTAAGAGGGCCCTGGGGACCTCTAGATTGGTCTGGGGGCTTTTAGAAGGGTCCTGGGGGGCTCTAGAAGGGTCTGTAGGCTTTTGGAAGGGTCCTGGGGGGCTCTAGAAGTGTCTGGGGGCTTTTAGAAGGGTCCTGGTGTCCTCTAGAAGGGTCTGAGGGCTTTAGAATGGTCCTGGGAGGCTCTAGAATGGTCTGGGGTTTTTTAGAAGGATCCGGGGAGGGTCTAGAAGGGTCTGGGGGCTTTTAGAAGGGTCCTGGGGGCCTCTAGAAGGGTCTGGGGGCATTTAGATGGGTCATAGGGTCTCTAGAAGGGTCAGGGGGCTTTTAGAAGGGTCCTGGGTGGCTCTAGAAGGGTCTGGGGGCTTTTAGAATGATCCGGGGACGGTCTAGAAGGGTCTGGGTGCTTTTTGAAGGATCCTAGGGGGCTCTAGAAGGGTCTGAGGGCGTTTAGAAGGATCCGGGGAGTGTCTAGAAGGGTCTGGGGTCTTTTAGAAGGGTCCTGGGGTTCGCTAGAAGGGTCTGGTGGCTTTTAGAAGGGTCCTGGGAGGCTCTAGAAGGGTCTGGGTGCTTTTATAAGGGACCGGGGAGCCTCTAGAAGGGTCTGGGTGCTTTTAGAAAGGTCCTGGGGGGCTCTAGAAGGGTCTAGAGGTTTTTAGACGAGTCCTGGGGGCCTCTAGAAGGGTCTGGGGGCTTTTAGAAGGGTCCTGGGTGGATCTAGATTGGTCTGGGGGCTTGTAGAAGGGTCCTGGGGGGCTCTAGAAGGGTCTGGGGGCTTGTAGAATGGTCCTGGGGGGCCTCTAGAAGGGTCTGGTGGCTTTTAGAAGGGTCCTGGGGGCCTCTAGAAGGGTCTGGGGGCTTTTAGAAGGGTCCTTGGGGGCTCTAGAAGGGTCTGGGGGCTTGTAGAAAGGTCCTGGTAGGCTCTAGAACGGTCTGGGGGCTTTTAGAAGGGTCCTGGGGTGCTCTAGAATGGTCTGGGTGCTTTTAGAAGGGTCCTGGGAGGCTCTAGAAGGGTCTGGGGGCTTTTAGAAGGGACCTGGGTGGCTCTAGAATGGTCTGGGGGCTTTTAGAAGGGTCCTGGGAGTATCTAGAAGAGTCTGGGGGCTTTTAGAAGGATCCTGGGAGGCTCTAGAAGGGTCTGGGGGCTTTTAGAATGGTCCTGGGATGCTCTAGAAGGGTCTGGGTGCTTTTAGAAGGGTCCTGGGGGGCTCTAGAAGGTTCTGGGTGCTTTCAGAAAGGTCCAGGGAGCCTCTAGAAGGGTCTGGGTGCTTTTAGAAGGGTCCGGGGGGGCTCTAGAATGGTCTGGGGTCTTTTAGACGGGTCCTGGCGTGCTCTAGAAGGGACGGGGTGCCTTAAGAGGAGGCCTGGGGGGCTCTAGAAGTGTCTGTTGGCTTTTAGAAGGGTCCTGGGGTGCTCTAGAAGGGTCTGGGGTCTTTTAGAAGGATCCGGGGAGTGTCTATAAGTGTCTGCGGCCTTTCAGATGGGTCCTGGGGTACTCTAGAAGGGTCTGGGGGCTTTTAGAAGGGTCCTGGGGGGGTCTAGAAGAGTCTGGGGGCTTTTAGAATGGTCCTGGGAGGCTCTAGAATGGTCTCGGTGCTTTTAGAAGGGTTCTGGGTGCCTCTTGAAGGGTCTGGGGGCATTTAGAAGGGTCCTGGGGGGCTCTAGAAGGGTCTAGGGGCTTTTAGAAGGGTACTGGGGGGCTCTAGAAGGGTCTGAGGGCTTTTAGAATGATCCTGGGGGGCTCTAGAAGGGTCTGGGGTCTTTTCGAAGGATCCGGGGAGGGTCTAGAAGGGTCTGGGGGCTTTTAGAAGTGTCCTAGGGGCCTCTAGAATGGTCTGGGGGCTTTTAGATGGGTCCTAGGGGGCTCTAGAAGGGTCTGGGTGCTTTTGGAATGATCCTGGTGGGCTCTAGAAGGGTCTGGGGGCTTTTAGAATGATCCTGGGGGTCTCTAGAAGGGTCTGGGGGCTTTTAGAATGATCCGGGGACGGTCTAGAAAGGTCTGGGTGCTTTTTGAAGGATCCTAGGTGGCTCTAGAAGGGTCTGGGGGCGTTTAGAAGGGACCTGTGAGGCTCTGGAAGGGTCTGGGTGCTTTTATAAGGGTCCTGGGGGCCTCTAGAAGGGTCTGGGGGCTTTTATAAGGGTCCGGGGGGGCTCTAGAAGAATCTGGGGACTTTTAGAAGGGTCCTGGTGGCATCTAGACGGGTCTGGGGGCTATTAGAAGGGTCCTGGGGGGCTCTAGAAGGGTCTGGGTGCTTGTAGAAGGGTCCTGGGAGGCTCTGGAAGGGTCTGGGTGCTTTTATAAGGGTCCTGGGGGCCTCTAGAAGGGTCTGGGGGCTTTTAGAAGGGTCCGGTGGGGATCTAGAAGGGTCTGGGGAATATTAGAAGGGTCCTCGGATTCTCTAGAAGGGTCAGGGGGCTTTTAGAAGGGTCCTGGACGGCTCTAGATGGTTCTGGGGGCCTTCAGAAGGTTCCTGGGGGTCTCTAGAAGGGTCTGGGGGCTTTTAGAAGGGTCCTGGGGGGCTCTAGAAGGGTCTGGGTGCCTTTAGAAGGGTCCTGGGTGACTCTAGAATGTTCTGCTTGCTTTCAGAAGGGTCCTGGGTTCCTCTAGAAGGGTCTGGGGGCTTGTAGATGGGTCCTGGGGGGCTCTAGAAGGGTCTGGGGGCTTTTAGAAGGGTCCTGGGGTGCTCTAGAATGGTCTGGGGGCTTTTAGAAGGGTCCTGGGAGGCTCTAGAAGGGTCTGGGGTCTTTTAGAAAGGTCCTGGGAGGATCTAGATGGGTCTGGGGGCTTTTAGAAGTGTCCTGGGATGCTCTAGAAGGGTCTGGGGGCTTGTAGATGGGTCCTGGGGGGCTCTAGAAGGTTCTGGGTGCTTTTAGAAGGGTCCTGGGTGGCTCTAGAAGGGTCTGGGGGCTTTTAGAAGGGTCCGGTGTGGCTCTAGAAGGGTCTTGGGGCTTTTAGAAGTGTCCTGGGGTGCTCTAGAAGGGTCTGGGGAATTTTAGAAGTGTTCTCGGATGCTCTAGAAGGGTCTGGGTGCTTTTAGAAGGGTCCTGGAGGGCTCTAGAAGGTTCTGGGGGCTTTCAGAAGGGTCCTGGGAGTCTGTAGAAGGGTCTGGGCGCTTTTAGAAGGGTCCTGTGGGGCTCTAGAAGGGTCTGGGTGCCTGTAGAAGGGTCCTGGGTGACTCTAGAATGTTCTGCTGGCTTTCAGAAGGGTCCTGGGGTCCTCTAGAAGGGTCTGGGGTCTTTTAGAAGGGTCCGGGGGGGCTCTAGAAGGGTCTGGGGGCTTTTAGAATGGTCCTGGGGTGCTCTAGATGGGTCTGGGGACTTTTAGAAGGGTCCTCGGGTGCTCTAGAAGGGACGGGGTTCCTTAAGAGGGGACCTGGGTGCCTCTTGAAGGGTCTGTGGGCATTTAGAAGGGTCCTGGGGTGCTCTAGAAGGGTCTAGGGGCTTTTAGAAGGGTACTGGGGGGCTCTAGAAGGGTCTGGGGGCTTTTAGAATGATCCTGGGGGGCTCTAGAATGGTCTGGGGTCTTTTCGAAGGATCCGGGGAGGGTCTAGAAGGGTCTGGGGTCTTTTAGAAGAGTCCTAGGGGCCTCTAGAAGGGTCTGGGGGCTTTTAGATGGGTCCTAGGGGGCTCTAGAAGGGTCTGGGGGCTTTTAGAATGATCCGGGGACGGTCTAGAAAGGTCTGGGTGCTTTTTGAAGGATCCTAGGGGGCTCTAGAAGGGTCTGGCGGCTTTTAGAAGGATCCGGGGAGGGTCTAGAAGGGTCTGGGGGCTTTTAGAAGGGTCCTGGGGCTCTCTAGAAGGGTCTGGTTGCTTTTAGAATGGTACTGGGAGGCTCTAGAAGGGTCGGGGTGCTTTTATAAGGGTCCGGGGAGACTCTAGAATTGTCTGGGTGATTTTAGAAAGGTCCTGGGGGGCTCTAGAAGGGTCTAGAGGCTTTTAGACGGGTCCTGGGGGCCTCTAGAAGGGTCTGGGTGCTTTTAGAAGGGTCCTGGGTGGCTCTAGAAGGGTCTGGGTGCTTGTAGAAGGGTCCTGGGGGGCTCTAGAAGGGTCTGGGGTCTTTTAGAAGGGTCCTGGTGGCCTCTAGAAGGGTCTGGGTGCTTTTAGAAGGGTCCTGGTTGGCTCAAGAAGGGTCTGGGGGCTTTTAGAAGGGTCCTGGGGGGCTCTAGAAGGGTGTGGGGGCTTTTAGAAGGGTCCTGGGGGGCTCTAGAAGGGTCTGGGGGCTTTTAGAATGGTCCTGGGGCCTCTAGAAAGGTCTGGGGGCTTTTAGAAAGGTCCTGGGAGGATCTAGAAGGGTCTGGGTGCTTTTAGAAGGATCCGGGGAGGGTCTAGAAGGGTCTGGGGGCTTTTAGAAGGGTCCTGGGGGGCTCTAGAAGGGTCTGGGAGCTTTTAGTAGGGTCCTGGGGGGCTCTAGATGGGTCTGGGGTCTTTTAGAATGGTCCTGGGGGGCTCTAGAAGGGTCTGGGGGCTTTTAGAAGGGTCCTGGGGGCCTCTAGAAGGATCTGGGGGCTTTTAGATGCGTCCTGGGGTTCTCTAGAAGGGTCTGGGGGCATTTAGAAGGGTCCTGAGGGGCTCTAGAAGGGTCTGGGGGCTTTTAGAATGATCCGGGGACGGTCTAGAAGGGTCTTTATGCTTTTTGAAAGATCCTAGGCGGCTCTAGAAGGGTCTGGGGTCTTTTAGAAGGGTCCTGGGGGGCTCTAGAAGGGTCTGGAGGCTTTTAGAAGGGTCTTGGTAGGCTCTAGAAGGGTCTGGGGGCTTTTAGAATAATCCGGGGAGGGTCTAGAATGGTCTGGGTTCTTTTAGAATAGTCCTGGGAGGTTTTAGAAGGGTCTGGGGTCTTTTAGAGTGATCAGGGGAGGGTCTAGAAGGGTCTGGGCGCTTTTAGACGGGTCCTGGGGGGCTGTACAATAGTCTGGAGGCTTTTAGAAGGGTTCTGGTGGTCCCTAGAAGGGTCTGGGTTCATTTAGAAGGATCCGGGGAGGGTCTAGAAAGGTCGGGGGGCTATTAGAAGGGTCCTGGGAGGCTCTAGAAGATTCTGGGGGCTTTTAGAATGATCCGGGGAGGGTCTAGAAGGGTCTGGGGGCCTTTAGAAGGGTCCTGGGGGGCTCTAGAATGGTCTGGGGGCTTTTAGAAGGGTCCTGGGGGACTCTAGAATGGTCTGGGGGCTTTTAGAAGGGTCCTAGGGGCCTCTAGAAGGGTCTGGGTGCTTTTAGAAGGGTCCTGGGATGCTCTAGAATGGTCTGGGTGCTTTTAGAAGGGTCCTCGGATGCTCTAGGAGGGTCTGGGGGATTTTAGAAGGGTCCTGGGGGGCTCTAGAATGTTCTGGGGGCTTTCAGAAGGGTCCTGGGGGTCTCTAGAAGGGTCTGGGGGCTTTTAGAAGGGTCCTGGGGGGCTCTAGAATGGTCTGGGGGCTTTTAGAATGGTCCTGGGTGGCTCTAGAAGGGTCTGGGGGCTTTTAGAAGGGTCCGGGGGGGCTCTAGAAGGGTCTGGGGAATTTTAGAAGGGTCGTCGGATTCTCTAGAAGGGTCTGGGGGCTTTTAGAAGGGTCCTGGAGGGCTCTAGAAGGTTCTGGGGGCTTTCAGAAGGGTCCTGGGGGTCTCTAGAAGGGTCTGTGTGCCTTTAGAAGGGTCCTGGGTGACTCTAGTATGTTTTGCAGGCTTTCAGAAGGGTCCTGGGTGGCTCTAGAAGGATCTGGGGGCTTTTAGAAGGGTCCTGGGTGGCTCTAGAAGGGCTTGGGGGCTTTTAGAAGGGTCCTGGGGTGCTCTAAAATGGTCTGGGGTCTTTTAGAAGGGTCCTGGGAGGCTCTAGAAGGGTCTGGGGGCTTTTAGAAAGGTCCTGGGTGGCTCTAGAAGGGTCTGGGGGCTTTTCGAAGGGTCCTGGGTGTCTCTGGAAGGGTCTGGGTGCTTTTAGAAGGGTCCTGGGAGGCTCTAGATGGGTCTGGGTGCTTTTAGAAGGGTCCTGGGATGCTCTAGAAGGGTCTGGGGACTTGTAGATTGGTCCTGGGGGGCTCTAGAAGGTTCTGGGTGGTTTTAGAAGGGTCCTGGGTGGCTCTAGAAGGGTCTGGAGGCTTTTAGAATGGTCCGGGAGGGCTCTAGAAGGGTCTGGGTGCTTTTAGGATTGTCCTGGGGTGCTCTAGAAGGGTCTGGGTGCTTTTAGAAGGGTCCTGGGGGGCTCTAGAAGGGTCTGGGGTCTTTTAGAAGGGTCCTGGGGGCCTCTAGAAGGGTCTGGGTGCTTTTAGAAGGGTCCTGGGTAGTTCTAGAAGGGTCTGGGGGCTTGTAGAAGGCTCCTGGGTGCCGCTAGAAGGGTCTGGGGTCTTTTAGAAGGGTCCTGGTTGGCTCAAGAAGGGTCTGGGGGCTTTTAGAAGGGTCTTGGGGTGCTCTAGAAGGGTCTGGGGGCTTTTAGAAGGGTCCTGGGGGACTCTAGAAGGTTCTGGGGGCTTTTAGAAGGGTCCTGGGACCTCTAGAAAGGTCTGGGGTCTTTAGAAAGGTCCTGGGAGGATCTAGAAGGGTCTGGGGGCTTTTAGAAGGATCCGGGGAAGGTCTAGAAGGGTCTGGGGGCTTTTAGAAGGGTCCTGGGGTGCTCTAAAAGGGTCTGGGAGCTTTTAGTAGGGTCCTGGGGGGCTCTAGAAGGGTCTGGGGTCTTTTAGAATGGTCCGGGGGGGCTCTAGAAGGGTCTGGGGACTTTTAGAAGGGTCCTGGAGGCCTCTAGAAGGATCTGGGGGCTTTTAGATGGGTCCTGGGGTTCTCTAGAAAGGTCTGGGGGCATTTAGAAGGGTCCTGAGGGGCTCTAGAAGGGTCTGGGGACTTTTAGAATGATACGGGGACGGTCTAGAAGGGTCTTTATGCTTTTTGAAGGATCCTAGGCGGCTCTAGAAGGGTCTGGGGTCTTTTAGAAGGGTCCTGGGTGGCTCTAGAAGGGTCTGGGGGCTTTTAGAATGGTCAGGGGAGGCTCTAGAAGGGTCTGGGGGCTTTTAGAAGGGTCCTGGGATGCTCTAGAAGGGTCTAGAGGCTTTTAGAAGGGTCCTGGGTGCCTCTAGAAGGGTCTGGGGGCGTTTAGAAGGGACCTGTGAGGCTCTGGAAGGGTCTGGGTGCTTTTATAAGGGTCCTGGGGGCCTCTAGAAGGGTCTGGGGGCTTCTATAAGGGTCCGGGGGGGCTCTAGAAGATTCTGGGGACTTTTAGAAGGGTCCTGGTGGCATCTAGACGGGTCTGGGGGCTATTAGAAGGGTCCTGGGGGGCTCTAGAAGGGTCTGGGTGCTTGTAGAAGGGTCCTGGGAGGCTCTGGAAGGGTCTGGGTGCTTTTATAAGGGTCCTGGGGGCCTCTAGAAGGGTCTGGGGGCTTTTACAAGGGTCCGGGTTGGCTCTAGAAGAATCTGGGTACTTTTAGAAGGGTCCTGGGTGGCTCTAGAAGGGTCTGGGGGCTTTTAGAAGGGTCCTGGGGGGCTCTAGAAGGGTCTGGGGGCTTTTAGAAGGGTCCTGGGGTGCTCTAGAATGGTCTGGGGGCTTTTAGAAGGGTCCTGGGAGGATCTAGATGGGTCTGGGGGCTTTTAGAAGGGTCCTGGGGGGTTCTAGAAGGGTCTGGGGGCTTGTAGAAGGGTCCTGGGTGCCGCTAGAAGGGTCTGGGGTCTTTTAGAAGGGTCCTGGGGGGCTCAAGAAGGGTCTGGGGGCTTTTAGAAGGGTCTTGGGGTGCTCTAGAAGGGTCTGGGGGCTTTTAGAAGGGTCCTGGGGGACTCTAGAAGGTTCTGGGGGCTTTTAGAAGGGTCCTGGGACCTCTAGAAAGGTCTGGGGACTTTTAGAAAGGTCCTGGGAGGATCTAGAAGGGTCTGGGGGCTTTTAGAAGGATCCGGGGAAGGTCTAGAAGGGTCTGGGGGCTTTTAGAAGGGTCCTGGGGGGCTCTAAAAGGGTCTGGGAGCTTTTAGTAGGGTCCTGGGGGGCTCTAGAAGGGTCTGGGGTCTTTTAGAATGGTCCGGGGGGGCTCTAGAAGGGTCTGGGGACTTTTAGAAGGGTCCTGGAGGCCTCTAGAAGGATCTGGGGGCTTTTAGATGGGTCCTGGGGTTCTCTAGAAAGGTCTGGGGGCATTTAGAAGGGTCCTGAGGGGCTCTAGAAGGGTCTGGGGGCTTTTAGAATGATCCGGGGACGGTCTAGAAGGGTCTTTATGCTTTTTGAAGGATCCTAGGCGGCTCTAGAAGGGTCTGGGGTCTTTTAGAAGGGTCCTGGGTGGCTCTAGAAGGGTCTGGGGGCTTTTAGAATGGTCAGGGGAGGCTCTAGAAGGGTCTGGGGGCTTTTAGAAGGGTCCTGGGATGCTCTAGAAGGGTCTAGAGGCTTTTAGAAAGGTCCTGGGTGCCACTAGAAGGGTCTGGGGGCGTTTAGAAGGGACCTGTGAGGCTCTGGAAGGGTCTGGGTGCTTTTATAAGGGTCCTGGGGGCCTCTAGAAAGGTCTGGGGGCTTTTATAAGGGTCCGGGGGGGCTCTAGAAGAATCTGGGGACTTTTAGAAGGGTCCTGGTAGCATCTAGACGGGTCTGGGGGCTATTAGAAGGGTCCTGGGGGGCTCTAGAAGGGTCTGGGTGCTTGTAGAAGGGTCCTGGGAGGCTCTGGAAGGGTCTGGGTGCTTTTATAAGGGTCCTGGGGGCCTCTAGAAGGGTCTGGGGGCTTTTACAAGGGTCCGGGTTGGCTCTAGAAGAATCTGGGTACTTTTAGAAGGGTCCTGGGTGGCTCTAGAAGGGTCTGGGGTCTTTTAGAAGGGTCCTGGTGGGCTCTAGAAGGGTCTGGGGGCTTTTAGAAGGGTCCTGGGGTGCTCTAGAATGGTCTGGGGGCTTTTAGAAGGGTCCTGGGAGGCTCTAGAAGGGTCTGGGGTCTTTTAGAAAGGTCCTGGGAGGATCTAGATGGGTCTGGGGGCTTTTAGAAGGGTCCTGGGATGCTCTAGAAGGGTCTGGGGGCTTGTAGATGGGTCCTGGGAGGCTCTAGAAGGTTCTGGGTGCTTTTAGAAGGGTCCTGGGTGGCTCTAGATGGGTCTGGGGGCTTTTAGAAGGGTCCGGTGGGGCTCTAGAAGGGTCTGGGGGCTTTTAGAAGTGTCCTGGGGTGCTCTAGAAGGGTCTGGGGAATTTTAGAAGGGTCCTCGAATGCTCTAGAATGGTCTGGGTGCTTTTAGAAGGGTCCTGGAGGGCTCTAGAAGGTTCTGGGGGCTTTCAGAAGGGTCCTGGGAGTCTGTAGAAGGGTCTGGGCGCTTTTAGAAGGGTCCTGGGGGGCTCTAGAAGGGTCTGGGTGCCTGTAGAAGGGTCCTGGGTGACTCTAGAATGTTCTGCTGGCTTTCAGAAGGGTCCTGGGGTCCTCTAGAAGGGTCTGGGGTCTTTTAGAAGGGTCCGGGGGGGCTCTAGAAGGGTCTGGGGGCTTTTAGAATGGTCCTGGGGTGCTCTAGATGGGTCTGGGGACTTTTAGAAGGGTCCTGGGGTGCTCTAGAAGGGACGGGGTTCCTTAAGAGGGTCCCTGGGTGCCTCTTGAAGGGTCTGGGGGCATTTAGAAGGGTCCTGGGGGGCTCTAGAAGGGTCTAGGAGCTTTTAGAAGGGTACTGGGGGGCTCTAGAAGGGTTTGGGGGCTTTTAGAATGATCCTGGGTGGCTCTAGAAGGGTCTGGGGTCTTTTCGAAGGATCCGGGGAGGGTCTAGAAGGGTCTGGGGTCTTTTAGAAGGGTCCTAGGGGCCTCTAGAAGGGTCTGGGGGCTTTTATATGGGTCCTAGGGGGCTCTAGAAGGGTCTGGGGGCTTTTAGAATGATCCGGGGACGGTCTAGAAAGGTCTGGGTGCTTTTTGAAGGATCCTAGGGGGCTCTAGAAGGGTCTGGCGGCTTTTAGAAGGATCCGGGGAGGGTCTAGAAGGGTCTGGGGGCTTTTAGAAGGGTCCTGGGGCTCTCTAGAAGGGTCTGGTTGCTTTTAGAAGGGTACTGGGAGGCTCTAGAAGGGTCGGGGTGCTTTTATAAGGGTCCGGGGAGCCTCTAGAATTGTCTGGGTGATTTTAGAAAGGTCCTGGGGGGCTCTAGAAGGGTCTAGAGGCTTTTAGACGGGTCCTGGGGGCCTCTAGAAGGGTCTGGGTGCTTTTACAAGGGTCCTAGGTGGCTCTAGAAGGGTCTGGGTGCTTGTAGAAGGGTCCTGGGGGGCTCTAGAAGGGTCTGGGGGCTTTTAGAAGGGTCCTGGGGGCCTCTAGAAGGGTCTGGGTGCTTTTAGAAGGGTCCTGGGGGGTTCTAGAAGGGTCTGGGGGCTTGTAGAAGGGTCCTGGGTGCCGCTAGAAGGGTCTGGGGGCTTTTAGAAGGGTCCTGGTTGGCTCTAGAAGGGTCTGGGGGCTTTTAGAAGGGTCCTGGGGGGCTCTAGAAGGGTGTGGGGGCTTTTAGAAGGGTCCTGGGGGGCTCTAGAAGGGTCTGGGGGCTTTTAGAATGGTCCTGGGGCCTCTAGAAAGGTCTGGGGTCTTTTAGAAAGGTCCTGCGAGGATCTAGAAGGGTCTGGGGGCTTTTAGAAGGATCCGGGGAGGGTCTAGAAGTGTCTGGGGGCTTTTAGAAGGGTCCTGGGGGGCTCTAGAAGGGTCTGGGAGCTTTTAGTAGGGTCCTGGGGGACTCTAGAAGGGTCTGGGGTCTTTTAGAATGGTCCTGGGGGGCTCTAGAAGGGTCTGGGGGCTTTTAGAAGGGTCCTGGGGGCCTCTAGAAGGATCTGGGGGCTTTTAGATGCGTCCTGGGGTTCTCTAGAAGGGTCTGGGGGCATTTAGAAGGGTCCTGAGGGGCTCTAGAAGGGTCTGGGGGCTTTTAGAATGATCCGGGGACGGTCTAGAAGGGTCTTTATGCTTTTTGAAAGATCCTAGGCGGCTCTAGAAGGGTCTGTGGTCTTTTAGAAGGGTCCTGGGGGCTCTAGAAGGGTCTGGAGGCTTTTAGAAGGGTCTTGGGGGGCTCTAGAAGGGTCTGGGGGCTTTTAGAATAATCCGGGGAGGGTCTAGAATGGTCTGGGTTCTTTTAGAATAGTCCTGGGAGGTTTTAGAAGGGTCTGGGGTCTTTTAGAATGATCAGGGGAGGGTCTAGAAGGGTCTGGGCGCTTTTAGACGGGTCCTGGGGGGCTCTACAATAGTCTGGAGGCTTTTAGAGGGGTTCTGGGGGTCCCTAGAAGGGTCTGGGTTCATTTAGAGGTATCCGGGGAGGGTCTAGAAAGGTCGGGGGGCTATTAGAAGGGTCCTGGGAGGCTCTAGAAGATTCTGGGGGCTTTTAGAATGATCCGGGGAGGGTCTAGAAGGGTCTGGGGGCCTTTAGAAGGGTCCTGGGGGGCTCTAGAATGGTCTGGGTGCTTTTAGAAGGGTCCTGGGGGGCTCTAGAAGGGTCTGGGGGCTTTTAGAAGGGTCCTAGGGGCCTCTAGAAGGGTCTGGGGGCTTTTAGAAGGGTCCTCGGATGCTCTAGAAGGGTCTGGGGGCTTTTAGAAGGGTCCTGGGGGGCTCTAGAATGTTCTGGGGGCTTTTAGAAGGGTCCTGGGTGTCTCTAGAAGGGTCTGGGGGCTTTTAGAAGGGTCCTGGGGGGCTCTAGAAGGGTCTGGGGGTTTTTAGAATGGTCCTGGGTGGCTCTAGAAGGGTCTGGGGGCTTTTAGAAGGGTCCTGGGATGCTCTAGAATGGTCTGGGTGCTTTTAGAAGGGTCCTCGGATGCTCTAGAAGGGTCTGGGGGCTTTTAGAAGGGTCCTGGGGGGCTCTAGAATGTTCTGGGGGCTTTTAGAAGGGTCCTGGGTGTATCTAGAAGGGTCTGGGGGCTTTTAGAAGGGTCCTGGGGGGCTCTAGAAGGGTCTGGGGGTTTTTAGAATGGTCCTGGGTGGCTCTAGAAGGGTCTGGGGGCTTTTAGAAGGGTCCGGGGGGGCTCTAGAAGGGTCTGGGGAATTTTAGAAGGGTCGTCGGATTCTCTAGAAGGGTCTGGGGGCTTTTAGAAGGGTCCTGGAGGGCTCTAGAATGTTCTGGGGGCTTTCAGAAGGGTCCTGGGGGTCTCTAGAAGGGTCTGTGTGCCTTTAGAAGGGTCCTGGGTGACTCTAGAATGTTTTGCAGGCTTTCAGAAGGGTCCTGGGTGGCTCTAGAAGGATCTGGGGGCTTTTAGAAGGGTCCTGGGTGGCTCTAGAAGGGTTTGGGGGCTTTTAGAAGGGTCCTGGGGTGCTCTAGAATGGTCTGGGGTCTTTTAGAAGGGTCCTGGGAGGCTCTAGAAGGGTCTGGGGGCTTTTAGAAAGGTCCTGGGTGGCTCTAGAAGGGTCTGGGGGCTTTTCGAAGGGTCCTGGGTGTCTCTAGAAGGGTCTGGGTGCTTTTAGAAGGGTCCTGGGAGGCTCTAGATGGGTCTGGGTGCTTTTAGAAGGGTCCTGGGATGCTCTAGAAGGGTCTGGGGACTTGTAGATTGGTCCTGGGGGGCTCTAGAAGGTTCTGGGTGCTTTTAGAAGGGTCCTGGGTGGCTCTAGAAGGGTCTGGGGGCTTTTAGAATGGTCCGGGGGGCTCTAGAAGGGTCTGGGTGCTTTTAGGATTGTCCTGGGGTGCTCTAGAAGGGTCTGGGTGCTTTTAGAAGGGTCCTGGAGGGCTCTAGAATGTTCTGGGGGCTTTCAGAAGGGTCCTGGGGTTCTCTAGAAGCGTCTGGGCGCTTTTAGAAGGGTCCTGGGCGGCTCTAGAATGGTCTGGGTTCCTTTAGAAAGGTCCTGGGTGATTCTAGAATGTACTGCTGGCTTTCAGAAGGGTCCTGGGGTCCTCTAGAAGGGTCTGGGGTCTTTTAGAAGGGTCCGGGGCGGCTCTAGAAGGGTCTGGGGTCTTTTAGAATGGTCCTGGGGTGCTCTAGAAGGGTCTGGGGACTTTTAGAAGGGTCCTGGGGTGCTCTAGAAGGGACGGGGTTCCTTAAGATGGGCCCTGGGTGCCTCTTGAAGGGTCTGGGGGCATTTAGAAGGGTCCTGGGGGACTCTAGAAGGGTCTAGGGGCTTTTAGAAGGGTACTGGGGGGCTCTAGAAGGGTCTGGGGGCTTTTAGAATGATCCTGGGGGGCTCTAGAAGGGTCTGGGGGATTTTCGAAGGATCCGGGGAGGGTCTAGAAGGGTCTGAGGGCTTTTAGAAGGGTCCTAGGGGCCTCTAGAAGGGTCTGGGGGCTTTTAGATGGGTCCTAGGGGGCTCTAGAAGGGTCTGGGGGCTTTTAGAATGATCCTGGGGGGCTCTAGAAGGGTCTGGGGGCTTTTAGAATGATCCGGGGACGGTCTAGAAGGGTCTTTATGCTTTTTGAAGGATCCTAGGCGGCTCTAGAAGGGTCTGGGGTCTTTTAGAAGGGTCCTGGGGGGCTCTAGAAGGGTCTGGGGGCTTTTAGAATGGTCAGGGGAGGCTCTAGAAGGGTCTGGTTGCTTTTAGAAGGGTCCTGGGAGGCTCTAGAAGGGTCTAGAGGCTTTTAGAAGGGTCCTGGGGGCCTCTAGAAGGGTCTGGGTGCGTTTAGAAGGGACCTGTGAGGCTCTGGAAGGGTCTGGGTGCTTTTATAACGGGTCCTGTGGGCCTCTAGAAGGGTCTGGGGGCTTTTATAAGGGTCCGGGGGGGCTCTAGAAGAATCTGGGGACTTTTAGAAGGGTCCTGGTGGCATCTAGACGGGTCTGGGGGCTATTAGAAGGGTCCTGGGGGGCTCTAGAAGGGTCTGGGTGCTTGTAGAAGGGTCCTGGGAGTCTCTGGAAGGGTCTGGGTGCTTTATAAGGGTCCTGGGGGCCTCTAGAAGGGTCTGGGGGCTTTTACAAGGGTCCGGGGGGGCTCTAGAAGAATCTGGGTACTTTTAGAAGGGTCCTTGGTGGCTCTAGAAGGGTCTGGGGGCTTTTAGAAGGGTCCGGGGGTGCTCTAGATGGTTCTGGGGGCTTTCAGAAGGGTCCTGGGGGTCTCTAGATTAGTCTGGGGGCTTTTAGAAGGGTCCTGGGGGGCTCTAGAAGGGTCTGGGTACCTTTAGAAGGGTCCTGGGTGACTCTAGAATGTTCTGCTTGCTTTCAGAAGGGTCCTGGGTTCCTCTAGAAGCGTCTGGGGGCTTTTAGAAGGGTCCTGGGTGGCTCTAGAGGGTCTGGGGTCTTTTAGAAAGGTCCTGGGAGGATCTAGATGGGTCTGGGGGCTTTTAGAAGGGTCCTGGGATGCTCTAGAAGGGTCTGAGGGCTTGTAGATGGGTCCTGGGGGGGCTCTAGAAGGTTCTGGGTGCTTTTAGAAGGGTCCTGGGTGGCTCTAGAAGGGTCTGGGTGCTTTTAGAAGGGTCCGGTGGGGCTCTAGAAAGGTCTGGGAACTTTTAGAAGTGTCCTGGGGTGCTCTAGAAGGGTCTGGGGAATTTTAGAAGGGTCCTCGGATGCTCTAGAAGGGTCTGGGTGCTTTTAGAAGGGTCCTGGAGGGCTCTAGAAGGTTCTGGGGGCTTTCAGAAGGGTCCTGGGAGTCTCTAGAAGGGTCTGGGCGCTTTTAGAAGGGTCCTGGGGGGCTCTAGAAGGGTCTGGGTGCCTTTAGAAGGGTCCTGGGTGACTCTAGAATGTTCTGCTGGCTTTCAGAAGGGTCCTGGGGTCCTCTAGAAGGGTCTGGGGTCTTTTAGAAGGGTCCGGGGGGGCTCTAGAAGGGTCTGGGGGCTTTTAGAATGGTCCTGGGGTGCTCTAGAGGGGTCTGGGGACTTTTAGAAGGGTCCTGGGGTGCTCTAGAAGAGACGGGGTTCCTTAAGAGGGGCCCTGGGTGCCTCTTGAAGGGTCTGGGGGCATTTAGAAGGGTCCTGGGGACTCTAGAAGGGTCTAGGGGCTTTTAGAATGGTCCCTGGGGGGCTCTAGAAAGGTCTGGGGGCTTTTAGAAGGGTCCTGGGGGCCTCTAGAAGGGTCTTGGGGCTTTTAGAAGGGTCCTGGGGTTCTCTAGAAGGGTCTGGGGGCATTTAGAAGGGTCCTGAGGGGCTCTAGAAGGGTCTGGGGGCTTTTAGAATGATCCGGGGACGGTCTAGAAGGGTCTTTATGCTTTTTGAAAGATCCTAGGCGGCTCTAGAAGGGTCTGGGGTCTTTTAGAAGGGTCCTGGGGGGCTCTAGAAGGGTCTGGAGGCTTTTAGAAGGGTCTTGGGGGGCTCTAGAAGGGTCTGGGGGCTTTTAGAATAATCCGGGGAGGGTCTAGAATGGTCTGGGTTCTTTTAGAATAGTCCTGGGAGGTTTTAGAAGGGTCTGGGGTCTTTTAGAATGATCAGGGGAGGGTCTAGAAGGGTCTGGGCGCTTTTAGACGGGTCCTGGGGGGCTCTACAATAGTCTGGAGGCTTTTAGAGGGGTTCTGGGGGTCCCTAGAAGGGTCTGGGTTCATTTAGAAGGATCCGGGGAGGGTCTAGAAAGGTCGGGTGGCTATTAGAAGGGTCCTGGGAGGCTCTAGAAGATTCTGGGGGCTTTTAGAATGATCCGGGGAGGGTCTAGAAGGGTCTGGGGGCCTTTAGAAGGGTCCCTGGGTGGCTCTAGAATGGTCTGGGGGCTTTTAGAAGGGTCCTGGGGGACTCTAGAAGGGGCTGGGGGCTTTTAGAAGGGTCCTAGGGGCCTCTAGAAGGGTCTGGGTGCTTTTAGAAGGGTCCTGGGATGCTCTAGAAGGGTCTGGGGGCTTTTAGAAGTGTCCTGGGGGGCTCTAGAATGTTCTGGGGGCATTCAGAAGGGTCCTGGGGGTCTCTAGAAGGGTCTGGGGGCTTTTAGAAGGGTCCTGGGGGGCTCTAGAAGGGTCTGGGGGCTTTTAGAATGGTCCTGGGTGGCTCTAGAATGTTCTGGGGGCTTTTAGAAGGGTCCAGGGGGGCTCTAGAAGGGTCTGGGGAATTTTAGAAGGGTCGTCGGATTCTCTAGAAGGGTCTGGGGGCTTTTAGAAGGGTCCTGGAGGGCTCTAGAAGGTTCTGGGGGCTTTCAGAAGGGTCCTGGGGGTCTCTAGAAGGGTCTGTGTGCCTTTAGAAGGGTCCTGGGTGACTCTAGAACGTTTTGCAGGCTTTCAGAAGGGTCCTGGGTGGCTCTAGAAGGATCTGGGGGCTTTTAGAAGGGTCCTGGGTGGCTCTAGAAGGGTTTGGGGGCTTTTAGAAGGGTCCTGGGGTGCTCTAGAATGGTCTGGGGTCTTTTAGAAGGGTCCTGGGAGGCTCTAGAAGGGTCTGGGGGCTTTTAGAAAGGTCCTGGGTGGCTCTAGAAGGGTCTGGGGGCTTTTCGAAGGGTCCTGGGTGTCTCTGGAAGGGTCTGGGTGCTTTTAGAAGGGTCCTGGGAGGCTCTAGATGGGTCTGGGTGCTTTTAGAAGGGTCCTGGGATGCTCTAGAAGGGTCTGGGGACTTGTAGATTGGTCCTGGGGGGCTCTAGAAGGTTCTGGGTGCTTTTAGAAGGGTCCTGGGTGGCTCTAGAAGGGTCTGGGGTCTTTTAGAATGGTCCGGGGGGGCTCTAGAAGGGTCTGGGTGCTTTTAGGATTGTCCTGGGGTGCTCTAGAAGGGTCTGGGTGCTTTTAGAAGGGTCCTGGAGGGCTCTAGAATGTTCTGGGGGCTTTCAGAAGGGTCCTGGGGTTCTCTAGAAGCGTCTGGGCGCTTTTAGAAGGGTCCTGGGCGGCTCTAGAAGGGTCTGGGTTCCTTTAGAAGGGTCCTGGGTGATTCTAGAATGTTCTGCTGGCTTTCAGAAGGGTCCTGGGTTCCTCTAGAAGGGTCTGGGGTCTTTTAGAAGGGTCCGGGGGGGCTCTAGAAGGGTCTGGGGTCTTTTAGAATGGTCCTGGGGTGCTCTAGAAGGGTCTGGGGACTTTTAGAAGGGTCCTGGGGTGCTCTAGAAGGGACGGGGTTCCTTAAGATGGGCCCTGGGTGCCTCTTGAAGGGTCTGGGGCATTTAGAAGGGTCCTGGGGGACTCTAGAAGGGTCTAGGGGCTTTTAGAAGGGTACTGGGGGGCTCTAGAAGGGTCTGGGGGCTTTTAGAATGATCCTGGGGGGCTCTAGAAGGGTCTGGGGGCTTTTAGAATGATCCGGGGACGGTCTAGAAGGGTCTTTATGCTTTTTGAAGGATCCTAGGCGGCTCTAGAAGGGTCTGGGGTCTTTTAGAAGGGTCCTGGGGGGCTCTAGAAGGGTGTGGGGGCTTTTAGAATGGTCAGGGGAGGCTCTAGGAGGGTCTGGTTGCTTTTAGAAGGGTCCTGGGAGGCTCTAGAAGGGTCTAGAGGCTTTTAGAAGGGTCCTGGGGGCCTCTAGAAGGGTCTGGGGGCGTTTAGAAGGGACCTGTGAAACTCTGGAAGGGTCTGGGTGCTTTTATAACGGGTCCTGGGGGCCTCTAGAAGGGTCTGGGGGCTTTTATAATGGTCCGGGGGGGCTCTAGAAGAATCTGGGGACTTTTAGAAGGGTCCTGGTGGCATCTAGACGGGTCTGGGGGCTATTAGAAGGGTCCTGGGGGGCTCTAGAAGGGTCTGGGTGCTTGTAGAAGGGTCCTGGGAGGCTCTGGAAGGGTCTGGGTGCTTTATAATGGTCCTGGGGGCTTCTAGAAGGGTCTGGGGGCTTTTACAAGGGTCCGGGGGGGCTCTAGATGGTTCTGGGGGCTTTCAGAAGGGTCCTGGGGGTCTCTAGATTAGTCTGGGGGCTTTTGGAAGGGTCCTGGGGGGCTCTAGAAGGGTCTGGGTGCCTTTAGAAGGGTCCTGGGTGACTCTAGAATGTTCTGCTTGCTTTCAGAAGGGTCCTGGGTTCCTCTAGAAGCGTCTGGGGGCTTTTAGAAGGGTCCTGGGAGGCTCTAGAAGGGTCTGGGGAATTTTAGAAGGGTCCTCGGATGCTCTAGAAGGGTCTGGGTGCTTTTAGAAGGGTCCTGGAGGGCTCTAGAAGGTTCTGGGGGCTTTCAGAAGGGTCCTGGGAGTCTCTAGAAGGGTCTGGGCGCTTTTAGAAGGGTCCTGGGGGGCTCTAGAAGGGTCTGGGGAATTTTAGAAGGGTCCTCGGATGATTTAGAAGGGTCTGGGTGCTTTTAGAATGGTCCTGGAGGGCTCTAGAAGGTTCTGGGGGCTTTCAGAAGGGTCCTGGGAGTCTCTAGAAGGGTCTGGGGGCTTTTAGAATGATCCTGGGGGGCTCTAGAAGGGTCTGGGGGCTTTTAGAATGATCCGGGGACGGTCTAGAAAGGTCTGGGTGCTTTTTGAAGGATCCTAGAGGGCTCTAGAAGGGTCTGGGGGCTTTTAGAAGGATCCGGGGAGGGTCTAGAAGGGTCTGGGGGCTTTTAGAAGGGTCCTGGGGTTCTCTAGAAGGGTCTGGTTGCTTTTAGAAGGGTACTGGGAGGCTCTAGAAGGGTCGGGGTTCTTTTATAAGGGTCCGGGGAGCCTCTAGAAGGGTCTGGGTGATTTTAGAAAGGTCCTGGGGGGCTCTAGAAGGGTCTGGGTGCTTTTAGAAGGGTCCTGGGTGGCTCTAGAAGGGTCTGGGTGCTTGTTGAAGGGTCCTGGGTGGCTCTAGAAGGGTCTGGGTTCTTTTAGAAGGGTCCTGGGGGCCTCTAGAAGGGTCTGGGTGCTTTTAGAAGGGTCCTGGGGGGTTCTAGAAGGGTCTGGGGGCTTGTAGAAGGGTCGTGGGTGCCGCTAGAAGGGTCTGGGGGCTTTTAGAAGGGTCCTGGTGGGCTCAAGAAGGGTCTGGGGTCTTTTAGAATGGTCCTGGGGGGCTCTAGAAGGGTGTGGGGGCTTTTAGAAGGGTCCTGGGGGGCTCTAGAAGGGTCTGGGGGCTTTTAGAAGGGTCCTGGGGCCTCTAGAAAGGTCTGGGGTCTTTTAGAAAGGTCCTGGGAGGATCTAGAAGGGTCTGGCAGCTTTTAGAAGGATCCGATGAGGGTCTAGAAGGGTCTGGGGGCTTTTAAAAGGGTCCTGGGGGCCTCTAGAAGGATCTGGGGGCTTTTAGAAGGGTCCTGGGGTTCTCTAGAAGGGTCTGGGGGCATTTAGAAGGGTCCTGAGGGGCTCTAGAAGGGTCTGGGGACTTTTAGAATGATCCGGGGACGGTCTAGAAGGGTCTTTATGCTTTTTGAAAGATCCTAGGCGGCTCTAGAAGGGTCTGAGGTCTTTTAGAAGGGTCCTGGGGGGCTCTAGAAGGGTCTGGAGGCTTTTAGAAGGGTCTTGGGTAGCTCTAGAAGGGTCTGGGGGCTTTTAGAATAATCCGGGGAGGGTCTAGAATGGTCTGGGTTCTTTTAGAATAGTCCTGGGAGGTTTTAGAAGGGTCTGGGGTCTTTTAGAATGATCAGGGGAGGGTCTAGAAGGGTCTGGGCGCTTTTAGACGGGTCCTGGGGGGCTCTACAATAGTCTGGAGGCTTTTAGAGGGGTTCTGGGGGGCCCTAGAAGGGTCAGGGTTCATTTAGAAGGATCCGGGGAGGGTCTAGAAAGGTCGGGGGGCTATTAGAAGGGTCCTGGGAGGCTCTAGAAGAATCTGGGGGCTTTTAGAATGATCCGGGGAGGGTCTAGAATGGTCTGGGGGCTTTTAGAAGAGTCCTGGGGGACTCTAGAAGGGTCTGGGTGCTTTTAGAAGGGTCCTAGGGGCCTCTAGAAGGGTCTGGGTGCTTTTAGAAGGGTCCTGGGATGCTCTAGAATGGTCTGGGTGCTTTTAGAAGGGTCCTCGGATGCTCTAGAAGGGTCTGGGGGCTTTTAGAAGGGACCTGGGGAGCTCTAGAATGTTCTGGGGGCTTTCAGAAGGGTCCTTGGGGTCTCTAGAAGGGTCTGGGGGCTTTTAGAAGGGTCCTGGGGGGCTCTAGAAGGGTCTGGGGGCTTTTAGAATGGTCCGGGGGGGCTGTAGAAGGGTCTGGGGAATTTTAGAAGGGTCGTCGGATTCTCTAGAAGGGTCTGGGGGCTTTTAGAAGGGTCCTGGAGGGCTCTAGAAGGTTCTGGGGGCTTTCAGAAGGGTCCTGGGAGTCTGTAGAAGGGTCTGGGCGCTTTTAGAAGGGTCCTGGGGGGCTCTAGAAGGGTCTGTGTGCCTTTAGAAGGGTCCTGGGTGACTCTAGAATGTTCTGCAGGCTTTCAGAAGGGTCCTGGGTGGCTCTAGAAGGATCTGGGGGCTTTTAGAAGGGTCCTGGGTGGCTCTAGAAGGGTCTGGGGGCTTTTAGAAGGGTCCTGGGGTGCTCTAGAATGGTCTGGGGGCTTTTAGAAGGGTCCTGGGAGGCTCTAGAAGGGTCTGGGGGCTTTTAGAAAGGTCCTGGGGGGCTCTAGAAAGGTCTGGGGGCTTTTAGAAGGGTCCTGGGTGTCTCTAGAAGGGTCTGGGTGCTTTTAGAAGGGTCCTGGGAGGCTCTAGATGGGTCTGGGTGCTTTTAGAAGGGTCCTGGGATGCTCTAGAAGGGTCTGGGGACTTGTAGATTGGTCCGGGGTGGCTCTAGAAGGGTCTGGGTGCTTTTAGAAGTGTCCTGGGGTGCTCTAGAAGGGTCTGGGTGCTTTTAGAAGGGTCCTGGAGGGCTCTAGAATGTTCTGGGGGCTTTCAGAAGGGTCCTGGGGTTCTCTAGAAGCGTCTGGGCGCTTTTAGAAGGGTCCTGGTGGGCTCTAGAAGGGTCTGGGTTCCTTTAGAATGGTCCTGGGTGATTCTAGAATGTTCTGCTGGCTTTCAGAAGGGTCCTGGGGTCCTCTAGAAGGGTCTGGGGTCTTTTAGAAGGGTCCGGGGGGGTTCTAGAAGGGTCTGGGGTCTTTTAGAATGGTCCTGGGGTGCTCTAGAAGGGTCTGGGGACTTTTAGAAGGGTCCTGGGGTGCTCTAGAAGGGACGGGGTTCCTTAAGATGGGCCCTGGGTGCCTCTTGAAGGGTCTGGGGGCATTTAGAAGGGTCCTGGGGGACTCTAGAAGGGTCTAGGGGCTTTTAGAAGGGTACTGGGGGGCTCTAGAAGGGTCTGGGGGCTTTTAGAATGATCTTGGGGGGCTCTAGAAGGGTCTGGGGTCTTTTCGAAGGATCCGGGGAGGGTCTAGAATGGTCTGGGGTCTTTTTGAAGGGTAATAGGGGCCTCTAGAAGGGTCTGGGGGCTTTTAGATGGGTCCTAGGGGGCTCTAGAAGGGTCTGGGGGCTTTTAGAATGATCCTGGGGGGCTCTAGAAGGGTCTGGGGGCTTTTAGAATGATCCGGGGACGGTCTAGAAAGGTCTGGGTGCTTTTTGAATGATCCTAGGGGTCTCTAGAAGGGTCTGGGGGCTTTTAGAAGGATCCGGGAAGGGTCTAGAAGGGTCTGGGGGCTTTTAGAATGATCCTGGGGTTCTCTAGAAGGGTCTGGTTGCTTTTAGAAGGGTACTGGGAGACTCTAGAAGGGTCGGGGTGCTTTTATAAGGGTCCGGGGAGCATCTAGAAGGGTCTGGGTGCTTTTAGAAAGGTCCTGGGGGGCTCTAGAAGGGTCTAGAGGCTTTTAGACGGGTCCTGGGGGCCTCTAGAAGGGTCTGGGTGCTTTTAGAAGGGTCCTGGGTGGCTCTAGAAGGGTCTGGGTGCTTGTAGAAAGGTCCTGGGGGCTTCTAGAAGGGTCTGGGTGCTTTTAGAAGGGTCCTGGGTGGCTCTAGAAGGGTCTGGGGGCTTTTAGAAGGGTCCTGGGGGCCTCTAGAAGGGTCTGGGTGCTTTTAGAAGGGTCCTGGGGGGCTCTAGAAGGGTCTGGGGGCTTGTAGAAGTGTCGTGGGTGCCGCTAGAAGGGTCTGGGGGCTTTTAGAAGGGTCCTGGGGGGCTCAAGAAGGGTCTGGGGTCTTTTAGAAGGGTCCTGGGGGGCTCTAGAAGGGTCTGGGGGCTTTTAGAAGGGTCCTGGGGCCTCTAGAAAGGTCTGGGATCTTTTAGAAAGGTCCTGGGAGGATTAGAAGGGTCTGGGGGCTTTTAGAAGGATCCGGGGAGGGTCTAGAAGGGTCTGGGGGCTTTTAGAAGGGTCCTGGGGTTCTCTAGAAGGGTCTGGGGGCATTTAGAAGGGTCCTGAGGGGCTCTAGAAGGGTCTGGGGGCTTTTAGAATGATCCGGGGACGGTCTAGAAGGGTCTTTATGCTTTTTGAAGGATCCTAGGCGGCTCTAGAAGGGTCTGGGGTCTTTTAGAAGGGTCCTGGGGGGCTCTAGAAGGGTCTGGAGGCTTTTAGAAGGGTCTTGGGGGGCTCTAGAAGGGTCTGGGGGCTTTTAGAATAATCCGGGGAGGGTCTAGAATGGTCTGGGTTCTTTTAGAATAGTCCTGGGAGGTTTTAGAAGGGTCTGGATTCTTTTAGAATGATCAGGGGAGGGTCTAGAAGGGTCAGGGCGCTTTTAGACGGGTCCTGGGAGGCTCTACAAGGGTCTGGAGGCTTTTAGAGGGGTTCTGGGGGGCCCTAGAAGGGTCTGGGTTCATTTAGAAGGATCCGGGGAGGGTCTAGAAAGGTCGGGGGGCTATTAGAAGGGTCCTGGGAGGCTCTAGAAGAATCTGGGGGCATTTAGAATGATCCGGGGAGGGTCTAGAAGGGGCTGGGGGCCTTTAGAAGGGTCCTGGGGGGCTCTAGAATGGTCTGGGGGCTTTTAGAAGGGTCCTGGGGGCCTCTAGAAGGGTCTGGGGGCTTTTAGAATGATCCGGGGAGGGTCTAGAAAGGTCTGGGGGGCCTATAGAGTGGTCCTGGGGGGCTCTAGAAGGGTCTGGGTACTTTTAGAAGGGTCCTGGGAGGCTCTAGAAGGGTCTGGGTGCTTTTAGAAGAGTCCTGGGTGGCTCTAGAGGGTTCTGGGGGCTTTTAGAAGGGTCCTAGGGGCCTCTAGAAGGGTCTGGGGGCTTTTAGAAGGGTCCTCGGATGCTCTAGAAGGGTCTGGGGGCTTTTAGAAGGGTCCTGGGGGGCTCTAGAATGTTCTGTGGGCTTTCAGAAGGGTCCTGGGGGTCTCTAGAAGGGTCTGGGGGCTTTTAGAAGGGTCCTGGGGGGCTCTAGAAGGGTCTGGGTGCTTTTAGAAATGTCCTGGGGTGCTCTAGAAATGTCTGGGGAATTTTAGAAGGGTCCTCGGATGCTCTAGAAGGGTCTGGGCGCTTTTAGAAGGGTCCTGGGGGGCTCTAGAAGGGTCTGGGTGCCTTTAGAAGGGTCATGGGTGACTCTAGAATGTTCTGCTGGCTTTCAGAATGGTCCTGGGGTCCTCTAGAAGCGTCTGGGGTCTTTTAGAAGGGTCCGGGGGGGCTCTAGAAGGGTCTGGGGACTTTTAGAAGGGTCCTGGGGTGCTCTAGAAGGGTCTGGGTGCTTTTAGAAGGGTCCTGGAGGGCTCTAGAATGTTCTGGGAGCTTTCAGAAGGGTCCTGGGGTTCTCTAGAAGCGTCTGGGCGCTTTTAGAAGGGTCCTGGTGGGCTCTAGAAGGGTCTGGGTTCCTTTAGAAGGGTCCTGGGTGATTCTGGAATGTTCTGCTGGCTTTCAGAAGGGTCCTGGGGTCCTCTAGAAGGGTCTGGGTTCTTTTAGAAGGGTCCGGGGCGGCTCTAGAAGGGTCTGGGGTCTTTTAGTATGGTCCTGGGGTGCTCTAGAAGGGTCTGGGGACTTTTAGAAGGGTCCTGGGGTGCTCTAGAAGTGACGGGGTTTCTTAAGAGGGGCCCTGGGTGCCTCTTGAAGGGTCTGGGGGCATTTAGAAGGGTCCTGGGGGACTCTAGAAGGGTCTAGGGGCTTTTAGAAGGGTACTGGGGGGCTCTAGAAGGGTCTGGGGGCTTTTAGAATGATCCTGGGGGGCTCTAGAAGGGTCTGGGGTCTTTTCGAAGGATCCGGGGAGGGTCTAGAATGGTCTGGGGTCTTTTAGAAGGGTCCTAGGGGCCTCTAGAAGGGTCTGGGGGCTTTTAGATGGGTCCTAGGGGGCTCTAGAAGGGTCTGGGGGCTTTTAGAATGATCTGGGGGGCTCTAGAAGGGTCTGGGGGCTTTTAGAATGATCCGGGGACGGTCTAGAAAGGTCTGGGTGCTTTTTGAATGATCCTAGGGGTCCTCTAGAAGGGTCTGGGGGCTTTTAGAAGGATCCGGGAAGGGTCTAGAAGGGTCTGGGGGCTTTTAGAATGATCCTGGGGTTCTCTAGAAGGGTCTGGTTGCTTTTAGAAGGGTACTGGGAGACTCTAGAAGGGTCGGGGTGCTTTTATAAGGGTCCGGGGAGCCTCTAGAAGGGTCTGGGTGCTTTTAGAAAGGTCCTGGGGGGCTCTAGAAGGGTCTAGAGGCTTTTAGACGGGTCCTGGGGGCCTCTAGAAGGGTCTGGGTGCTTTTAGAAGGGTCCTGGGTGGCTCTAGAAGGGTCTGGGTGCTTGTAGAAAGGTCCTGGGGGGCTCTAGAAGGGTCTGGGGGCTTTTAGAAGGGTCCTGGGGGCCTCTAGAAGGGTCTGGGTGCTTTTAGAAGGGTCCTGGGGGGCTCTAGAAGGGTCTGGGGGCTTGTAGAAGTGTCGTGGGTGCCGCTAGAAGGGTCTGGGGGCTTTTAGAAGGGTCCTGGGGGGCTCAAGAAGGGTCTGGGGGCTTTTAGAAGGGTCCTGGGGGGCTCTAGAAGGGTCTGGGGGCTTTTAGAAGGGTCCTGGGGCCTCTAGAAAGGTCTGGGGGCTTTTAGAAAGGTCCTGGGAGGATCTAGAAGGGTCTGGGGGCTTTTAGAAGGATCCGGGGAGGGTCTAGAAGGGTCTGGGGGCTTTTAGAAGGGTCCTGGGGGGCTCTAGAAGGGTCTGGGAGCTTTTAGTATGGTCCTGGGGGGCTCTAGAAGGGTCTGGGTGCTTTTAGAATGGTCCTGGGGGGCTCTAGAAAGGTCTGGGAGCTTTTGGAAGGGTCCTGGGGGCCTCTAGAAGGATCTGGGGGCTTTTAGATGGGTCCTGGGGTTCTCTAGAAGGGTCTGGGGGCATTTAGAAGGGTCCTGAGGGGCTCTAGAAGGGTCTGGGGGCTTTTAGAATGATCCGGGGACCGTCTAGAAGGGTCTTTATGCTTTTTGAAGGATCCTAGGCGGCTCTAGAAGGGTCTGGGGTCTTTTAGAAGGGTCCTGGGGGGCTCTAGAAGGGTCTGGAGGCTTTTAGAAGGGTCTTGGGGGCTCTAGAAGGGTCTGGGGTCTTTTAGAATAATCCGGGGAGGGTCTAGAATGGTCTGGGTTCTTTTAGAATAGTCCTGGGAGGTTTTAGAAGGGTCTGGATTCTTTTAGAATGATCAGGGGAGGGTCTAGAAGGGTCAGGGCGCTTTTAGACGGGTCCTGGGAGGCTCTACAAGGGTCTGGAGGCTTTTAGAGGGGTTCTGGGGGGCCCTAGAAGGGTCTGGGTTCATTTAGAAGGATCCGGGGAGGGTCTAGAAAGGTCGGGGGGCTATTAGAAGGGTCCTGGGAGGCTCTAGAAGAATCTGGGGGCATTTAGAATGATCCGGGGAGGGTCTAGAAGGGTCTGGGGGCCTTTAGAAGGGTCCTGGGGGGCTCTAGAATGGTCTGGGGGCTTTTAGAAGGGTCCTGGGGGCCTCTAGAAGGGTCTGGGGGCTTTTAGAATGATCCGGGGAGGTTCTAGAAAGGTCTGGGGGGCCTTTAGAATGGTCCTGGGGGGCTCTAGAAGGGTCTGGGTACTTTTAGAAGGGTCCTGGGAGGCTCTAGAAGGGTCTGGGTGCTTTTAGAAGAGTCCTGGGTGGCTCTAGAGGGTTCTGGGGGCTTTTAGAAGGGTCCTAGGGGCCTCTAGAAGGGTCTGGGGGCTTTTAGAAGGGTCCTGGGATGCTCTAGAAGGGTCTGGGTGCTTTTAGAAGGGTCCTCGGATGCTCTAGAAGGGTCTGGGGGCTTTTAGAAGGGTCCTGGGGGGCTCTAGAATGTTCTGTGGGCTTTCAGAAGGGTCCTGGGGGTCTCTAGAAGGGTCTGGGGGCTTTTAGAAGGGTCCTGGGGGGCTCTAGAATGGTCTGGGGGCTTTTAGAATGGTCCTGGGTGGCTCTAGAAGGGTCTGGGGGCTTTTAGAAGGGTCCGGGGAGGCTCTAGAAGGGTCTGGGGAATTTTAGAAGGGTCCTCGGATTCTCTAGAAGGGTCTCGGTGCCTTTAGAAGGGTCCTGGGGTGCTATAGAAGGGTCTGGGGGCTTTCAGAAGGGTCCTGGGGGTATCTAGAAGGGTCTGGGGTCTTTTAGAAGGGTCCTGGGGGGCTCTAGAAGGGTCTGGGTGCCTTTAGAAGGGTCCTGGGTGGACTCTAGAATGTTCTGCTGGCTTTCAGAATGGTCCTGGGTGGCTCTAGAAGGGTCTGGGGGCTTTTCGAAGGGTCCTGGGTGTCTCTAGAAGGGTCTGGGTGCTTTTAGAAGGGTCCTGGGAGGCTCTAGATGGGTCTGGGTGCTTTTAGAAGGGTCCTGGGATGCTCTAGAAGGGTCTTGGGGCTTGTAGAAAGGTCCTGGGGTCTTTAGAAGGTTCTGGGTGCTTTTAGAAGGGTCCTGGGTGGCTCTAGAAGGGTCTGGGGGCTTTTAGAAGCGTCCGGGGGGGCTCTAGAAGGGTCTGGGTGCTTTTAGATATGTCCTGGGGTGCTCTAGAAGGGTCTGGGGAATTTTAGAAGGGTCCTCGGATGCTCTAGAAGGGTCTGGGCGCTTTTAGAATGGTCCTGGGGGGCTCTAGAAGGGTCTGGGTTCCTTTAGAAGGGTCCTGGGTGACTCTAGAATGTTCTGCTGGCTTTCAGAATGGTCCTGGGGTCCTCTAGAAGGGTCTGGGGGCTTTTAGAATGATCCGGGGAGGGTCTAGAAAGGTCTGGGGGCCATTGGAATGGTCCTGGGGTGCTCTAGAAGGGTCTGTTTTCTTTTAGAAGGGTCCTGGGAGGCTCTAGAAGGGTCTGGGGGCATTTAGAAGGGTCCTAGGTGCCTCTAGAAGGGTCTGGGGGCTTTTAGAAGGGTCCTGGGATGCTCTAGAAGGGTCTGGGTGCTTTTAGAAGGGTCCGGGGGTGATCTAGAAGGGTCTGAGGGCTTTTAGAAGGGTCCTGGGGGGATCTAGAATGTTCTGGGGTCTTTCAGAAGGGTCCTGGGGGTCTCTAGAAGGGTCTGGGGGCTTTTAGAAGGGTCCTGGGGGGCTCTAGAATGGTCTGGGGGCTTTTAGAATGGTCCTGGGTGGCTCTAGAATGTTCTGCTAACTTTCAGAAGGGTCCTGGGTGGCTCTAGAAGGGTCTGGGGGCTTTTAGAAGGGTCCTGGGTGGCTCTAGAAGGGTCTGGCGGCTTTTAGAAGGGTCCTGGGGTGCTCTAGAATGGTCTGGGGGCTTTTAGAAGGGTCCTGGGATACTCTAGAAGGGTCTGGGGGCTTTTAGAAAGGTCCTGGGTGGCTCTAGAAGGGTCTGGGGTCTTTTCGAAGGGTCCTGGGTGTCTCTAGAAGGGTCTGGGGGCTTTTAGAAGGGTCCTGGGAGGCTCTAGATGGGTCTGGGTGCTTTTAGAAGGGTCCTGGTGTCTCTAGAAGGTTCTGGGTGCTTTTAGAAGGGTCCTGGGTGGCTCTAGAAGGTTCTGGGGGCTTTTAGAAGGGTCCGGGGGGGCTCTAGACGGGTCTGGGTGCTTTTAGAAATGTCCTGGGGTGCTCTAGAAGGGTCTGGGGAATTTTAGAAGGGTCCTCGGATGCTCTAGAAGGGTCTGGGCACTTTTAGAAGGGTCCTGGGGGGCTCTAGAAGGGTCTGGGTGCCTTTAGAAGGGTCATGGGTGACTCTAGAATGTACTGCTGGCTTTCAGATTGGTCCTGGGGTCCTCTAGAAGGGTCTGGGGTCTTTTAGAAGGGTCCGGGGGGGCTCTAGAATGGTCTGGGGACTTTTAGAAGGGTCCTGGGTTGCTCTAGAAGGGACGGGGTTCCTTAATAGGGGCCCTGGGTGCCTCTTGAAGGGTCTGGGGGCATTTAGAAGGGTCCTGGGGGGCTCTAGAAGGGTCTGGGGGCTTTTAGAAGGGTACTGGGGGGCTCTAGAAGGGTCTGGGGGCTTTTAGAATGATCCTGGGACTCTCTAGAAGGGTCTGGGGTCTTTTCGAAGGATCCGGGGAGGGTCTAGAAGGGTCTGGGGGCTTTTAGAATGGTCCTAGGGGCCTCTAGAAGGGTCTGGGGGCTTTTAGATGGGTCCTAGGGGGCTCTAGAAGGGTCTAGGGGCTTTTAGAATGATCCTGGGGGGCTCTAGAAGGGTCTGGGGGCTTTTAGAATGATCCGGGGAGGATCTAGAAGGGTCTGGGGGCTTTTAGAAGGGTCCTGGGGTTCTCTAGAAGACTCTGGTTGCTTTTGGAAGGGTACTGGGAGGCTCTAGAAGGGTCTGGGTGCTTTTATAAGGGTCCGGGGAGCCTCTAGAAGGGTCTGGGTGATTTTAGAAAGGTCCTGGGGGGCTATAGAAGGGTCTGGGTGCTTTTAGAAGGGTCCGGGGGGGCTCTAGAAGGGTCTGGGTAATTTTAGAAGGGTCCTCGGATTCTCTAGAAGGGTCTGGGGGCTTTTAGAAGGGTCCTGGAGGGCTCTAGAAGGTTCTGGGGGCTTTCAGAAGGGTCCTGGGGGTCTCTAGAAGGGTCTAGGGGCTTTTAGAAGGGTCCTGGGGGGCTCTAGAAGGGTCTGGGTGCCTTTAGAAGGGTCCTGGGTGACTCTAGAAAGTTCTGCTTGCTTTCAGAAGGGTCCTGGGGTCCTCTAGAAGGGTCTGGGGGCTTTTAGAAGGGTCCTGGGTGGCTCTAGAAGGGTCTGGGGGCTTTTAGAAGGGTCCTGGGGTGCTCTAGAATGGTCTGGGGGCTTTTAGAAGGGTCCTGGGATACTCTAGAAGGGTCTTGGGGCTTGTAGAAGGGTCTTGGGGGGCTCTAGAAGGTTCTGGGTGGTTTTAGAAGGGTCCTGGGTGGCTCTAGAAGGGTCTGGGGGCTTTTAGAAGGGTTCGGGGGGGCTCTAGAAGGGTCTGGGTGCTTTTAGAAGTGTCCTTTGGTGCTCTAGAAGGGTCTGGGGAATTTTAGAAGGGTCCTCGGATGTTCTAGAAGGGTCTGGGTGCTTTTAGAAGGGTCCTGGAGGGCTCTAGAAGGTTCTGGGGGCTTTCAGAAGGGTCCTGGGTGTCTCTAGAAGGGTCTGGGCGCTTTTAGAAGGGTCCTGGGGGGCTCTAGAAGGGTCTGGGTGCCTTTAGAAGGGTCCTGGGTGACTCTAGAATGTTCTGCTGGCTTTCAGAAGGGTCCTGGGGTCCTCTAGAAGGGTCTGGGGTCTTTTAGAAGGGTCCGGGGGGGGTCTAGACGGGTCTGGGGACTTTTAGAAGGGTCCTGGGGTGCTCTAGAAGGGACGGGGTTCCCTAAGAGGGGCCCTGGGTGTCTCTTGAAGGGTCTTGGGGCATTTAGAAGGGTCCTGGGGGACTCTAGAAGGGTCTAGGGGCTTTTAGAAGGGTACTGGGGGCATCTAGAAAGGTCTGGGGGCTTTTAGAATGATCCTGGGGGACTCTAAAAGGGGTCTGGGGGCTTTTAGAACGATCCGGGGAGGGTCTAGAAGGGTCTGGGGGCTTTTAGAAGGGTCCTAGGGGCCTCTAGAAGGGTCTGGGGGCTTTTAGATGGGTCCTAGGGGGCTCTAGAAGGGTCTGGGGGCTTTTAGAATGATCCTGGGGGGCTCTAGAAGGGTCTGGGGGCTTTTAGAATGATCCGGGGACGGTCTAGAAAGGTCTGGGTGCTTTTTGAAGGATCCTAGGGGGCTCTAGAAGGGTCTGGGGGCTTTTAGAAGGATCCGGGGAGGGTCTAGATGGGTCTGGGCGCTTTTAGAAGGGTCCTGGGGTTCTCTAGAAGGGTCTGGTTGCTTTTAGAAGGGTACTGGGAGGCTCTAGAAGGGTCGGGGTGCTTTTATAAGGGTCCGGGGAGCCTCTAGAAGGGTCTGGGTGATTTTAGAAAGGTCCTGGGGGGCTCTAGAAGGGTCTAGAGGCTTTTAGACGGGTCCTGGGGGCCTCTAGAAGGGTCTCGGTGCTTTTAGAAGGGTCTGGGTGGCTCTAGAAGGGTCTGGGGGCTTGTAGAAGGGTCCTGGGGGGCTCTAGAAGGGTCTGGGGGCTTTTAGAAGGGTCCTGGGGGCCTCTAGAAGGGTCTGGGAGCTTTTAGAATGGTCCTGGGGTGCTCTAGAATGGTCTGGGGGCTTTTAGAAGGGTCCTGGGGTGCTCTAGAAGGATCTGTGGGCTTTTAGAAGGGTCCTGGGGTGCTCTAGAAGGGTCTGGGGGCTTTTAGAATGGTCCTAGGGGCCTCTAGAAGGGTCTGGGGGCTTTTAGATGGGTCCTAGGGGGCTCTAGAAGGGTCTAGGGGCTTTTAGAATGATCCTGGGGGGCTCTAGAAGGGTCTGGGGGCTTTTAGAATGATCCGGGGAGGATCTAGAAGGGTCTGGGGGCTTTTAGAAGGGTCCTGGGGTTCTCTAGAAGACTCTGGTTGCTTTTGGAAGGGTACTGGGAGGCTCTAGAAGGGTCTGGGTGCTTTTATAAGGGTCCGGGGAGCCTCTAGAAGGGTCTGGGTGATTTTAGAAAGGTCCTGGGGGGCTATAGAAGGGTCTGGGTGCTTTTAGAAGGGTCCGGGGGGGCTCTAGAAGGGTCTGGGTAATTTTAGAAGGGTCCTCGGATTCTCTAGAAGGGTCTGGGGGCTTTTAGAAGGGTCCTGGAGGGCTCTAGAAGGTTCTGGGGGCTTTCAGAAGGGTCCTGGGGGTCTCTAGAAGGGTCTAGGGGCTTTTAGAAGGGTCCTGGGGGGCTCTAGAAGGGTCTGGGTGCCTTTAGAAGGGTCCTGGGTGACTCTAGAAAGTTCTGCTTGCTTTCAGAAGGGTCCTGGGGTCCTCTAGAAGGGTCTGGGGGCTTTTAGAAGGGTCCTGGGTGGCTCTAGAAGGGTCTGGGGGCTTTTAGAAGGGTCCTGGGGTGCTCTAGAATGGTTTGGGGGCTTTTAGAAGGGTCCTGGGATACTCTAGAAGGGTCTTGGGGCTTGTAGAAGGGTCTTGGGGGGCTCTAGAAGGTTCTGGGTGGTTTTAGAAGGGTCCTGGGTGGCTCTAGAAGGGTCTGGGGGCTTTTAGAAGGGTTCGGGGGGGCTCTAGAAGGGTCTGGGTGCTTTTAGAAGTGTCCTTTGGTGCTCTAGAAGGGTCTGGGGAATTTTAGAAGGGTCCTCGGATGTTCTAGAAGGGTCTGGGTGCTTTTAGAAGGGTCCTGGAGGGCTCTAGAAGGTTCTGGGGGCTTTCAGAAGGGTCCTGGGTGTCTCTAGAAGGGTCTGGGCGCTTTTAGAAGGGTCCTGGGGGGCTCTAGAAGGGTCTGGGTGCCTTTAGAAGGGTCCTGGGTGACTCTAGAATGTTCTGCTGGCTTTCAGAAGGGTCCTGGGGTCCTCTAGAAGGGTCTGGGGTCTTTTAGAAGGGTCCGGGGGGGGTCTAGACGGGTCTGGGGACTTTTAGAAGGGTCCTGGGGTGCTCTAGAAGGGACGGGGTTCCCTAAGAGGGGCCCTGGGTGTCTCTTGAAGGGTCTTGGGGCATTTAGAAGGGTCCTGGGGGACTCTAGAAGGGTCTAGGGGCTTTTAGAAGGGTACTGGGGGCATCTAGAAAGGTCTGGGGGCTTTTAGAATGATCCTGGGGGACTCTAAAAGGGGTCTGGGGGCTTTTAGAACGATCCGGGGAGGGTCTAGAAGGGTCTGGGGGCTTTTAGAAGGGTCCTAGGGGCCTCTAGAAGGGTCTGGGGGCTTTTAGATGGGTCCTAGGGGGCTCTAGAAGGGTCTGGGGGCTTTTAGAATGATCCTGGGGGGCTCTAGAAGGGTCTGGGGGCTTTTAGAATGATCCGGGGACGGTCTAGAAAGGTCTGGGTGCTTTTTGAAGGATCCTAGGGGGCTCTAGAAGGGTCTGGGGGCTTTTAGAAGGATCCGGGGAGGGTCTAGATGGGTCTGGGGGCTTTTAGAAGGGTCCTGGGGTTCTCTAGAAGGGTCTGGTTGCTTTTAGAAGGGTACTGGGAGGCTCTAGAAGGGTCGGGGTGCTTTTATAAGGGTCCGGGGAGCCTCTAGAAGGGTCTGGGTGATTTTAGAAAGGTCCTGGGGGGCTCTAGAAGGGTCTAGAGGCTTTTAGACGGGTCCTGGGGGCCTCTAGAAGGGTCTCGGTGCTTTTAGAAGGGTCTGGGTGGCTCTAGAAGGGTCTGGGGGCTTGTAGAAGGGTCCTGGGGGGCTCTAGAAGGGTCTGGGGGCTTTTAGAAGGGTCCTGGGGGCCTCTAGAAGGGTCTGGGAGCTTTTAGAATGGTCCTGGGGTGCTCTAGAATGGTCTGGGGGCTTTTAGAAGGGTCCTGGGGTGCTCTAGAAGGATCTGTGGGCTTTTAGAAGGGTCCTGGGGTGCTCTAGAAGGGTCTGGGGGCATTTAGAAGGGTCCTGAGGGGCTCTAGAATGGTCTGGGGGCTTTTAGAATGATCCGGGGACGGTCTAGAAGGGTCTTTATTCTTTTTGAAGGATCCTAGGCGGCTCTAGAAGGGTCTGGGGTCTTTTAGAAGGGTCCTGGGGGGCTCTAGAAGGGTCTGGGGGCTTTTAGAATGGTACTGGGAGGCTCTAGAAGGGTCTGGGGGCTTTTAGAAGGGTCCTGTGAGGCTTTGGAAGGGTCTGGGTGCTTTTATAAGGGTCCTGGGGGCCTCTAGAAGGGTCTGGGGGCTTTTACAAGGGTCCGGGGGGGCTCTAGAAGGGTCTGGGGACTTTTAGAAGGGTCCTGGTGGCCCCTAGACGGGTCTGGGGGCTATTAGAAGGGACCTGGGGGGGTCTAGAACGGTCTGGGGGCTTTTAGAAGGGTCCTGAGGGTCTCTAGAAGGGTCTGGGTGCTTTTAGATGGGTCCTAGGGGGCTCTAAAAGGGTCAGGGGGCTTTTAGAATGATCCTGGGGGGCTCTAGAAGGGTCTGGGGGCTTTTAGAATGATCCGGGGACGGTCTAGAAGGGTCTGGGTGCTTTTTGAAGGATCCTAGGGGGCTCTAGAAGGGTCGGGGGGCTTTTAGAATGATCCGGGGAGGGTCTAGAAGGGTTCGGGTGCTTTTAGAAGGGTCCTGGGGGTCTCTAGAAGGGTCTGGTGGCTTTTAGAAGGGTCCTGGGAGGCTCTGGAAGGGTCTGGGTGCTTTTATAAGGGTCCGGGGAGCCTCTAGAAGGGTCTGGGTGCTTTTGGAAAGGTCCTGGAGTGCTCTAGAAGGGTCTAGAGGCTTTTAGACGGGTCCTGGTGTGCTCTAGAAGGGACGGGGGGGCTTAAGAAGGGCCCTGGGGCCTCTAGAAGGGTCTGGGGGCTTTTAGAAGGGTCCTGGGGGGCTCTAGAAGGGTTTGGAAGTTTTTAGAAGCGTCCTGGGGGCTCTAGAAGGGTCTGGGGGCTTTTAGAAGGGTCCTGGGGGGCTCTAGAAGGGTCTGGGGTCTTTTATACTGTCCTGGGGGTCTGTAGAAGGGTCTGGGTGCTTTTAGAAGGGTCCTGTGGGGCTCCGGAAGGATCTGGGAGCTTTCAGAAGGGTCGTGGGGTCCTCTAGAAGGGTCTAGGGGCTTTTAGAAGGGTCCTGGGGTGCTCTAGAAGGGTCTGGGGGCTTATAGAAGGGTCCTAGTGTGCTCTAGAAGGTACGGGTGGGCTTAAGAGTTGCCCTGGGGCCTCTAAAAGGGTCTGGTGTCTTTTAGAAGGGTCCTGGGGGGCTCTATAAGGGTCTGGAGGATTTTAAAAGGGTCCGGGGGGGCTCTAGAAGGGTCTGGGGGCTTTTATAGGGTCCTGGGGGTCTGTAGAATGGTCTGGGGGCTTTCAGAAGGGTCCTGGGTTACTCTAGAAGGGTCTGGGTGCTTTTAGAAGGGTACAGGGGGGCTCTAGAAGGGTCTGGGTGCTTTTAGATTGGTCCTGGGGGCCTCTAGAAGGGTCTGGGGGCTTTTAGAAGGGTCCTGGGATCCTCTAGAAGGGTCTGGGTGCTTTTAGAAGAATGCGGGGAGGGTCTAGATTAGTCTGGGGGCTTTTAGAAGGGTCCTTGGGTGCTCTAGAAGGGTCTGGGTTCTTTTAGAAAGGTCCTGGGGTGCTCTAGAAGGGTCTGGGGGCTTTTAGAAGGATCCGGGGAGGGTCTAGAATGGTCTGGGGGCTTTTAGAATGGTCCTGGGGGGCTCTAGAAGGGTCTGGGTGCTTTTAGAAGGGTACTGTGGGGCTCTAGAAGGGTCTGGGGGCTTTTAGAAGTGTCCTGGGGGTCTCTAGAAGGGTCTGGGGGCTTTTATAGGGTCCTCGGGGTCTGTAGAAGTGCCTGGGTGCTTTTAGAAGGGTCCTGTGGGGCTCTGGAAGGTTCTGGGGGCTTTCAGAAGGGTCCTGGGGGCCTCTAGAAGGGTCTAGGGGCTTTTAGAAGGGTCCGGGGGGGCTCTAGAAGGGTCTGGGGGCTTTTAGAAGGGTCCTGGGGTGATCTGGAAGGGTCTGGGGACTTTTAGAAGGGTCCTGGGCTACTCTAGAAGGGACGGGGTGCCTTAAGAGGGGCCCTTGGGGGCTCTAGAATGGTCTGGGGTCTTTTAGAAGGGTCCTGGGGTGCTATAGAAGGGTCTGGGGCCTTTTAGAATTATCCGGAGAGGGTCTAGAAGTTTCTGCGGCCTTTTAGAAGGGTCCTGGGGGGCTCTAGAAGGGTCTGGGGACTTTTAGAAGGGTCCTGGGGGGCTCTAGAAGGGTCTGGGGGCTTTTAGAAGGGTCCTGGGGGGCTCTAGAAGGGTCTGGGGGCTTTTAGAAGGGTCCTGGGGGGCTCTAGAAGGGTATGGGGGCTTTTAGAAGGATCCGGGGAGGGTCTAGAAGGGTCTGGGGGCTTTTAGAAGGGTACTGGTTGCCTCTAGAAGGGTCTCAGGACTTTTAGAAGGGTCCTGGGGGCCTCTAGAAGGGTCTGGGGTCTTTTAGAATAGTCCTGGGGGGCTCTAGAAGGGTCTGGGGGCTTTTAGATGTGTCTTGGGGGGCTCTAGAATGGTCTGGGGGCTTTTAGATGGGTCCTGGGTGTCTCTAGAAGGGTCTGGGGGCTTTTAGAGGGGTCCTGGGAGGCTCTAGAAGGGTCTGGGGGCTTTTAGAATGATCCGGGGACGGCCTAGAAGGGTCTTTATGCTTTTTGAATGATCCTAGGGTGGTCTAGAAGGGTCTGGGGTCTTTTAAAAGTGTCCTGGGGGGTTTTGAAGGGTCTGGGGGCATTTAGAATGGTCCTGGGAGGCTCTAGAAGGGTCTGGGTGCTTTTCGAAGGGTCCTGGGGGGCTCTAGAAGGGTCTCGGGACTTTTAGAAGGGTCCTGGGTGCCTCTCGAAGGGTCTGGGGGCGTTCAGAAGGGTCCTGGGAGGCTCTGGAAGGGTCTGGGTGCTTTTATAAGGGTCCTGGGGGCCTCTAGAAGTGTCTGAGGGCTTTTACAAGGGACCGGGGGGGCTCTAGAAGGGTCTGGGGGCTTTTAGAAGGGTCCTGGGGTGCTCTAGAAGGGTCTGGGGGCTTTTAGAAGTGTCCTGGGATGCTCTAGAAGGGACGGGGCTGCTTAAGAGGGGCCCTGGGGCCTCTAGAAGGGTCTGGGGGCTTTTAGAAGGGTCCTGGGGGGCTCTAGAAGGGTCTGGAAGTTTTGAGAAGGGTCCTGGGGGGCTCTAGAAGGGTCTGGGGGCTTTTAGAAGTGTCCTGGGGTGCTCTAGAATGGTCTGGGGTCTTTTAGAAGGGTCTTGGGGGGCTCTAGAATGGACGGTGTGGCTTAAGAGGGGCCCTGGGTCCTCTAGAAGGGTCTGGGGGCTTTTAGAAGGGTCCTGGGGGGCTCTAGAAGGGTCTGGGGGCTTTTAGAAGGGTCCTGGGATCCTCTAGAAGGGTCTCGGGGCTTTTAGAAAGATCCGGGGAGGGTCTAGAAGGGTCTGGGGGCTTTTAGAAGGGTCTTGGGAGGCTCTAGAAGGGTCTGGGGCCTTTTCAAAGGAACCTGAACGTCTCCAGAAGGGTCTGGGGGCTTTTGGAAGGGTCCTTGGGGGCTCTAGAATGGTCTGGGTCCTTTGTACTTAGCTGGCAGGGGAGACACCCTGATCAAGCAGGTGCTTTTCCCAGGCCAGGCTCATCCTTTGCACTCCGGGTGTGCTGAGCCCTGCGAATTCCCCAAATGTGCAAAATTAAAATTTTTGCTCTAGAAGCACCCAGACCCTTCTAGAGCCCCCCAGGAACCTTCTAAAAGCACCCAGACACGTCTAGAGCCCCCAGGAACATTCTAAAATCCCCCAGACACTTTTAGAGCCCCCAGTGTGCTTCTCAAAGCCCCCGGACTTTCTAGAGCCCCCCAAAACCTTATAAAGGCCCCCAAAATCTTATAAAGCCCCCCAGGCCCTACTAAACCCCCTTAGGACCCTTCTACAATACCCTAGACCCTTCTAGAGCCACCGAGGACCCTTCTAAAAGACCCCAAACCCTTCCGGAGCCCCTTAGGAACGTTTTTAGAGACCCTAGAACCTCCTAGATCCTTCAAGGACTCTTCTAAAAGCCCCCAGATACTTCTAGGGGTTAGAGGCAGGGTTAGGGTTAGGGTTAGGGTTAGGGTTAGGGTTAGGGTTAGGGTTAGGGTTAGAGTTAGGGTTAGGGTTAGGGTTAGGGTTAGGGTTAGGGTTAGGGTTATAGTTAGAGTTAGGGTTAGGGTTAGGGTTAGAGTTAGGGTTAGGGTTAGGGTAAGGGTTAGGGTTAGGGTTAGGGTAAGGGTTAGGGTTAGGGGTAGAGTTAGGGTTAGGGTTAGGGTTAGGGTTAGGGTTAGGGTTAGGGTTAGGGTTAGAGTTAGGGTTAGGTTTAGGGTTAGGGTTAGGGTTAGAGTTAGAGTTAGGGTTAGGGTTAGGGTTAGAGTTAGGATTATTGTTAGGGTTAGGGTTAGAGTTAGGGTTAGGGTTAGGGTTAGGGTTAGAGTTAGGATTATTGTTAGGGTTAGGGTTAGAGTTAGGGTTAGGGTTAGGGTTAGGGTTAGGGTTAGGGTTAGGGTTAGAGTTAGGGTTAGGTTTAGGGTTAGGGTTAGGGTTAGAGTTAGGGTTAGGGTTACGGTTAGGGTTAGGGTTAGGGTTAGGTTTAGGGTTAGGGTTAGGGATACGGTTAGGAACCTTTTTTAGCCCTACAGGACCCATCTAAAAGCACCCAGACCCTTCTACATCCCCACAGAACCCTTCTAAAAGCCCCCAGACCCTTCTAGATCCACCCAGGTCCCTTCTAAAAGCACCCAGACCCTTCTAGATGCACCCAGGACCATTCTGAAAGCACCCAGACCCTTCTAGACCATCCCCGGATCATTCTAAAAGCACCCAGACCCATCTAGAGCCCACCAGGACTCTTCTAAAACCCTCCAGACCCTTCTAGAGGCCCCCAGGACCCTTCTGAATGCCCCCAGACCCTTCTAGACCCCCCAGGACCCTTCTAAAAGCCTCCAGACCCTTCTAGAGCTCCCCAGGACCCTTCTAAATGCACCCAGACATTTCTAGCGCCCCCCAGGACCCTTCTAAAAACACCCAGACCCATCTAGAGCTCCCCAGGACCCTTCTAAAAGCCCCCAGACCCTTCTAGAGCTCCCCAGGACCCTTCTAAAATCCCCCAGACCCTTCTAGAGGACCCCAGTGCCACTCTAATGTTCCCCAGACCCTTCTAGAGCCCCCAAGGACCCTTCTAAAAGCCCCCAGAGCCTTCTAGACCCTCCCTGGATCCTTCTAATAGCACCCAGACCCTTCTAGAGCCCCCCAGGACCCTTCTACAAGACCTCCGAACCCTTCTAGAGCCTCTACGGACCATTCTAAAAGCCCCCGGACCCTTCTAGAGCCCCCCAGGACCCATCTAAAAGCCCCCAGACCCTTCTACAGCCACACAGGCCATTCTGAAAGCACCCAGACCCTTCTAGAGCCCCCCAGGAACCTTCTAAAAGAACCCAGACCCTTCTAAACCCTCCCCGGATCATTCTAAAAGCACCCAGACCCTTCTACAGCCTCCCAGGACCCTTCTACAATCCTTCAGACCCTTCTAGAAGCCCCCAGGACCCTTCTGAAAGCCCCCAGAGCCTTGTAGATGCCCCCAGGACCCTTCTAAAAGCAACCACACCCTTCTAGAGCCCACCAGGACGCTTCTAAAAGCCCCCAGACCATTCTAGAGCCATCCAGAACCCTTCTAAAAGCCCCCAGACCCTTCTAGAGGCCCCCAAGATCCTTCTAAAAGCCCCCAGACCCTTCTAGAGCCCCCCGGGACCCTTCTAAATGCCCCCAGACCATTCTAGAGCCACCCAGGACATTTCTAAAAGCACCCAGACCCTTCTAGAGCCCACCAGGACCCTTCTAAAAGCAACCAGACCATTCTAGAGCCACCCAGGACCCTTCTAAAATCACCCAGACACTTCTAGAGCCTCCCAGGACCCTTCTAAAAATCCTCAGACCCATCTAGAGGCCCCCAGGACCCTTCTAAAAGTCCCCAGTACCATCTAGATGCCCCCAGGACCCTTCTAAAAGCACTCACACTCTTCTAAAGCCACCCAGGACTCTTCTAAAAGCCCCCAGAGCATTCTAGAGCCCCGCAGGACCATTCTAAAAGGCCCCAGACCCTTCTAAAGACCCCCAGGACCCTTCAAAAACCACCCAGACCCTTCTAGAGCCTCCCAGGACCCTTCTAAAAGAACCCAGACGCTTCTAGATCACCACAGGACCCTTCTAAAAGCCCCCAGACCCTTCTAGACCCTCCCCGAATCCTTCTAAAACACCCAGACCCTTCTAGAGCCTCCCAAGACCCTTCTAATATCCCGCAGACATTTCTAGAGGCCCCCAGGACCCTTCTAAGAGCACCCAGACCATTCTAGATCCCCCCAGGACCCTTCTAAAAGCCCCCAGACCCTTCTAGAGACCCGCAGGACCCTTCTAAAAGCCCCCAGACCCTTCTAGATTCTCCCAGGACCCTTCTAAAAGCCCCCAGACACTTCTAGAGATCCCCAGGACCCTTCTAAAATCCCCCAGACCCTTCTAGAGGCCACCAGGGCTTCTCTAATGGTCCCAGACCCTTTTAGAGCCCCCAAGGACCCTTCTAAAAGGCCCCAGAGCCTTCTAGACCCTCCCCGGATCCTTCTAATAGACCCCAGACCCTTCTAGAGCCACGCAGGACCCTTCTAAAAGCACCCAGACCTTTCTAGAGGCCCCCTGGACCCTTCAAAAAGCCCCCAGACCCTTCTAGAGCCTCCCAGGGCCATTCTAAAAGCAACCAGACCCTTCTAGATCCTCCCAGGACCCTTCTAAAAGCACCCAGACCCTTCTAGAGCCTCCCAGGACCTTTCTAAATGCCCCCAGACCCTTCTAGAGCCCCACAGGACCCTTCTAAAAGCTCCCATACCCTTCTATAGACCCTACAGGACCCTTCTAGAAGCCCTCAGACCTTTCCAGAGTCTCCCAGGACCCTTCTAAAAGCACCCAGACCCTTCTAGAGCCCCCCAGGACAATTCTAAGAGCACCCAGACCCTTCTAGAGCATCCTAGGACCCTTCTCAAAGACCCCAGACCCTTCTAGATTCCTCCAGGACCCTTCTAAAAGCACCCAGACCCTTCTAGAGACCCGCAGGACCCTTCTAAAAGCCCCCAGACCCTTCTATATTCCCCCAGGACCCTTCTAAAAGACCCCAGACCCTTCTAGAGGCCGCCAGGGCTCCTCTAATGGTCCCCAGACCCTTCTAGAGCCCCCAAGGACCCTTCTAAAAGCCCCCAGAGCCTTCTAGACCCTCCCCGGATCCTTCTAATAGCACCCAGACCCTTCTAGAGCCCCCCAGGACCCTTCTAAAAGGCCCCAGACCCTTCTAGAGCCTCCACGGACACTTCTAAAAGCAACCAGACCCTTCTAGAGCCTCCCAGGACCCTTTTAAAATCCCTCAGACACTTCTAGAGGCCCCCAGGACCCTTCTAAAATACCCCAGAGCCTTCAAGATGCCCCCAGGACAATTCTAAAAGAACTCACACCCTTCTAGAGCCCCCCAGGAACCTTCTAAAAGCCCCCAGACCCTTCTAGAGACCCGCAGGACCCTTCTAATAGCACTCAGACCCTTCTAGAGTCTACCAAGACCCTTCTAAAAGCACCCAGACCTTTCTAGAGCTCCCCAGGACCATTCTAAACTCCCCCAGACCCTTCCAGAGCCCCGAGGACGCTTCTAAATGCCCCCAGACCCATCTAGAGCACCCCAGGACTCTTCTAAAAGCCTCCAGTCCCTTCTAGAGGCCCCCAGGACCCTTCTGAATGCCCCCAGACCCTTCTAGAGCCCCCCCAGGACTCTTCTAAAAGACCCCAGACCATTCCAGAGGCCCTCAGGACCCTTCTGAAAGCGCCCAGACCCTTCTAGAGCAACCCAGGACCCTTCTAAATGCACCCAGACACTTTTAGCGCCACCCAGGACCCTTCTAAAAGCCCCCAGACCCTTCTAGCGCTCCCCAGGACCCTTCTAAAAGTCCCCAGACACTTCTAGACCCCCCAGGACCCTTCTAAAAGCACCCAGACCCTTCTAGAGCCCCCCAGGACACTTCTAACAACCCCCAGACCATTCTAGACCCACCCCGAATCCTTCTAAAAGCACCCAGACCATTCTAGAACCTCCCAGGACCCTTCTAAAAGGCCGCAGACACTTCTAGAGGCCCCCAGGACCCTTCTAAAAGCCCCCAGAGCCTTCTAGATGACCCCAGGACCATTCTAAAAGCCCTCACACACTTTAGAGCCCCCCAGGACAATTCTAAAAGACCACAGACCCTTCTAGAGCCCCCCAGGACCCTTCTAAAAGCCCCCAGACCCTTCTAGAGACCCGCAGGACCCTTTTAAATGCCCCCAGACACTTCTAGAGTCTACCAGGACCCTTCAAAAAGCCCCCAGACCCTTCTAGAGCTGCCCAGGACCCTTCTAAACTCCCCGAGACCCTTCTAGAGGCCCCCAGGGCTCCTCTAATGGTCCCCAGATCATTCTAGAGCCCCCAAGGACCCTTCTAAAAGCCTCCAAACCCTTCTAGAGACACGCAGGACCCTTCTAAAAGACCCCAGACCATTCTAGAGCCTTCCAGGACCCTTCTAAAAGCCCCCAGACAATTCTAGAGCTCCCCAGGACCCTTCTAAAATCTCCCAGACCCTTCTAGAGGACCCCAGTGCCCCTCTAATGGTCCCCAGACACTTATAGAGCCACCAAGGACCCTTCTAAAAGCACCCAGACCCTTCTAGAACCTCCCAGGATCCTTCTAATAGCCCCCAGACCCTTCTAGAGCCCCCCAGGACCCTTCTAAAAGCCCCCAGACCCTTCTAGAGCCTCCACGGACCCTTCTGAAAGCCCCCGGACCCTTCCAGAGCCCCCCAGGACCCATCTAAAGCCCCCAGACCCTTCTAATGCCCCATAGGACCATTCTAAAAGCCCCCAGAACCTTCTAGAGCCAACCAGGACCCTTCTAAAAGCACCTAGACCCTTCTAGAGGCCCCCCAGGACCCTTCTAAAAGCCCCCAGACCCTTCTAGAGGCCCCCAGGACCCTTCTAAAAGCCCCCAGACACTTCTAGACCCCCCCAGGACAATTCTAAAAGACCCCAGACCCATCTAGAGGACCCCAGGACCTTTAAAAAGCCCCCAGATTCTTCTAGAGCCCCCCAGGACCCTTCTAAAAGCCCCCAGACCCTTCTAGAGGCGCCCAGGACCATTCTAAAACCCCCCAGACCCTTCTAGAGCCCCCCAGGACCCTTCTAAATGCCCCCAGACTCTTCTAGATCCCCCCTGGACTCTTCTAAAAGCTCCCAGACCCTTCTAGAGCCCCCAAGGACCCTTCTAAATGCACCCAGACCCTTCTAGAGGCACCCAGGACCCTTCTAAAAGCCCCCAGACCTTTCTAGAGCCCCCCAGGACCCTTCTAAAAGCCCCCAGGCGCTTCTAGAGGCCCCCAGAACCCTTCTAAAAGCCCCCAGACACTTCTAGAGCCCCCCCGGACCCTTCTAAAAGTTCCCAGAATCTTCTAGATGTCACCAGGACCCTTCTAAAAGACCCCAGACCCTTCTAGAGGCCCCCAGGACCCTTCTAAAAGGCCCCAGACCCTTCTAGAGGCCCCCAGGACCCTTCTAAAAGCCCCCAGAACCTTCTAGAGGCCCCCAGGACCATTCTAAAAGCCCCCAGACCCTTCTAGAGGCACCCGGGACTCTTCTAAATGTCCCCAGACCCTTCTAGAGGCCCCCAGGACCATTCTAAAAGCCCCTAGACCCTTCTAGAGGCCCCCAGGACCATTCTGAAAGCCCCCAGACCCTTCTAGAGCCCCCCAGGACCCTACTAAAAGCCACCAGACCCTTCTAGAGGCCCCCAGGACCCTTCTAAAAGCACCCAGACCCTTCTAGAGCCCCCCTGGACCATTCTAAAAGACCCCAGACCCTTCTAGACCCTCCCCGGATCCTTCTAAAAGCCCCCAGACCCTTCTAGAGACCCCTAGGATCCTTCAAAAAGCACCCAGACCCTTCTAGACCGTCCTCGGATCATTCTAAAATCCCCCAGACCATTCTAGAGCCCCCAGGACCCTTCTAAAAGCCCCCAGACCCTTCTAGAGCCCCCTAGGACCCATCTAAAAGCCCCCAGACCCTTCTAGAGCCCCCCAGGAACCTTCTAAAAGCCACCAGACCCTTCTAGAGCACCCCAGGACCCTCATAAAAGCACCCAGACCCTTCCAGAGCCTCCCAGGACCCTTCTAAACGCCCCCAGACCCTTCTAGAGGCCCCAAGGACCCTTCTAAATGCCTCTAGACCCTTCTAGAGCACCCCAGGACCTTTCTAAAAGAACCCAGACCCTTCTAGAGTCTCCCAGGACCATTCTAAAAGCCCCCAGACCCTTCTAGAGCCCCCTAGGGTCTTTCAAAAAGCATAAAGACCATTCTAGACCGTCCCAGGATCATTCTAAAAGCCCCCAGACCCTTCTAGAGCCTCCCAGGACCCTTCTAAATGCCCCCAGACCCTTCTAGAGCCTCCCAGGACCCATCTAAAAGGACCCAGACCCTTCCAGAGGCCCCCAGGACCCTTCTAAAAGCCCCCAGACCCTTCTAGAGCCCCCCAGGTCCATTCTAAAAGCCCCCAGACCCTTCTAGAGACCCCCCGGACCATTGTAAAAGCTCCCAGACCCTTCTAGAGACACCAAGGACCCTTCTAAAAGCCCCCAGACCCTTCTAGACCCTCCCCGGATCCTTTTAAAAGCACCCAGACGCTTCTAGATCCTCCCAGGACCCTTCTAAAAGCCCCCAGACCTTTCTATAGGCCCCGAGGACCCTTCTATAAGCCCCCAGACTCTTCTAGACCCCCCAGGACCCTTCTAAAAGCCCCCAGACCCTTCTATAGCCCCCAGGACCCTTCTAAAAGCCCTCAGACATTCTAGACCCTCCCCGGATCATTCTAAAAGCACCCAGACCCTTCTAGATCCTACCAGGACCCCTCTAAAATCCCTCAGACCCTTCTGGAGGCCCCCAGGACCCTTCTAGAAGCCCCCAGACTCTTCTAGAGCCCCCCAGGACCCTTCTAAAAGCCCCCAGACACTTCTAGAGGCACCCAGAGCCCATCTTAAGGCACCCGTCCCTTCTAGAGCACCCCAGGACCCTTCTAAAAGTCCCCAGACCCTTCTAGAGCACTCCAGGACCCTTCTAAAAGCCCCCAGACCCTTCTAGAGCCCCCAGGACCCTTCTAAAAGCCCCCAGACCCTTCTAGAGGCACCCTGGACCCTTCTGAAAGCCCCCAGAACCTTCTAGAGCCCCCCAGGACCCTTCTAAAAGTACCCAGACCCTTCTAGAGCCCCCCAGGACAGTTCTAAAAGCCCCCAGACCCTTCTAGAGCACCCCAGGACCCTTCTAATAGCCCTCAGACCTTCTAGACCCTCCCCGGATCATTCTAAAAGCACCCAGACCCTTCTAGATACTACCAGGACCCCTCTAAAATCCCCCAGACCCTTCTAGAGCCCCCCAGGACCCTTCTAAATGCCCCCAGACTCTTCTAGATCCCCCCTGGACTCTTCTAAAAGCTCCCAGACCCTTCTAGAGCCCCCAAGGACCCTTCTAAATGCACCCAGACCCTTCTAGAGGCACCCAGGACCATTCTAAAAGTCCCTAGACCCTTCTAGAGGCACCCAGGACCCTTCTAAAAGCCCCCAGACCTTTCTAGAGCCCCCCAGGACCCTTCTAAAAGCCCCCAGGCGCTTCTAGAGGCCCCCAGGACCCTTCTAAAAGCCCCCAGACACTTCTAGAGCCCCCCCGGACCCTTCTAAAAGTTCCCAGAATCTTCTAGAGGTCCCCAGGACCCTTCTAAAAGACCCCAGACCCTTCTAGAGGCCCCCAGGACCCTTCTAAAAGAACCCAGACCCTTCTAGAGGCCCCCAGGACCCTTCTAAAAGGCCCCAGACCCTTCTAGAGGCCCCCAGGACCCTTCTAAAAGACCCCAGACCCTTCTAGAGGCCCCCAGGACCATTCTAAAAGCCCCCAGACCCTTCTAGAGGCACCCTGGACTCTTCTAAATGTCCCCAGACCCTTCTAGAGGCCCCCAGGACGCTTCTAAAAGCCCCCAGACCCTTCTAGAGCCCACCAGGACCATTCTAAAAGCCCCTAGACCCTTCTAGAGGCCCCCAGGACCATTCTGAAAGCCCCCAGACCCTTCTAGAGCCCCCCAGGACCCTACTAAAAGCCACCAGACCCTTCTAGAGGCCCCCAGGACCCTTCTAAAAGCACCCAGACCCTTCTAGAGCCCCCCTGGACCATTCTAAAAGACCCCAGACCCTTCTAGACCCTCCCCGGATCCTTCTAAAAGCCCCCAGACCCTTCTAGAGACCCCTAGGATCCTTCAAAAAGCACCCAGACCCTTCTAGACCGTCCTCGGATCATTCTAAAATCCCCCAGACCATTCTAGTGCCCCCAGGACCCTTCTAAAAGCCCCCAGACCCTTCTAGAGCCCCCTAGGACCCATCTAAAAGCCCCCAGACCCTTCTAGAGCCCCCCAGGAACCTTCTAAAAGCCACCAGACCCTTCTAGAGCACCCCAGGACCCTCATAAAAGCACCCAGACCCTTCCAGAGCCTCCCAGGACCCTTCTAAACGCCCCCAGACCCTTCTAGAGGCCCCAAGGACCCTTCTAAATGCCTCTAGACCCTTCTAGAGCACCCCAGGACCTTTCTAAAAGAACCCAGACCCTTCTAGAGTCTCCCAGGACCATTCTAAAAGCCCCCAGACCCTTCTAGAGCCCCCTAGGGTCTTTCAAAAAGCATAAAGACCATTCTAGACCGTCCCAGGATCATTCTAAAAGCCCCCAGACCCTTCTAGAGCCTCCCAGGACCCTTCTAAATGCCCCCAGACCCTTCTAGAGCCTCCCAGGACCCATCTAAAAGGACCCAGACCCTTCCAGAGGCCCCCAGGACCCTTCTAAAAGCCCCCAGACCCTTCTAGAGCCCCCCAGGTCCATTCTAAAAGCCCCCAGACCCTTCTAGAGACCCCCCGGACCATTGTAAAAGCTCCCAGACCCTTCTAGAGACACCAAGGACCCTTCTAAAAGCCCCCAGACCCTTCTAGACCCTCCCCGGATCCTTTTAAAAGCACCCAGACGCTTCTAGATCCTCCCAGGACCCTTCTAAAAGCCCCCAGACCTTTCTATAGGCCCCCAGGACCCTTCTATAAGCCCCCAGACTCTTCTAGACCCCCCAGGACCCTTCTAAAAGCCCCCAGACCCTTCTATAGCCCCCCAGGACCCTTCTAAAAGCCCTCAGACATTCTAGACCCTCCCCGGATCATTCTAAAAGCACCCAGACCCTTCTAGATCCTACCAGGACCCCTCTAAAATCCCTCAGACCCTTCTGGAGGCCCCCAGGACCCTTCTAGAAGCCCCCAGACTCTTCTAGAGCCCCCCAGGACCCTTCTAAAAGCCCCCAGACACTTCTAGAGGCACCCAGAGCCCATCTTAAGGCACCCGTCCCTTCTAGAGCACCCCAGGACCCTTCTAAAAGTCCCCAGACCCTTCTAGAGCACTCCAGGACCCTTCTAAAAGCCCCCAGACCCTTCTAGAGCCCCCCCGGACCCTTCTAAAAGCCCCCAGACCCTTCTAGAGGCACCCTGGACCCTTCTGAAAGCCCCCAGAACCTTCTAGAGCCCCCCAGGACCCTTCTAAAAGTACCCAGACCCTTCTAGAGCCCCCCAGGACAGTTCTAAAAGCCCCCAGACCCTTCTAGAGCACCCCAGGACCCTTCTAATAGCCCTCAGACCTTCTAGACCCTCCCCGGATCATTCTAAAAGCACCCAGACCCTTCTAGATACTACCAGGACCCCTCTAAAATCCCCCAGACCCTTCTAGAGCCCCCCAGGACCCATCTAAATGCCCCCAGACTCTTCTAGATCCCCCCTGGACTCTTCTAAAAGCTCCCAGACCCTTCTAGAGCCCCCAAGGACCCTTCTAAATGCACCCAGACCCTTCTAGAGGCACCCAGGACCATTCTAAAAGTCCCTAGACCCTTCTAGAGGCCCCCAGGACCCTTCTAAAAGCCCCCAGAACTTTCTAGAGCCCCCCAGGACCCTTCTAAAAGCCCCCAGGCGCTTCTAGAGGCCCCCAGGACCCTTCTAAAAGCCCCCAGACACTTCTAGAGCCCCCCCGGACCCTTCTAAAAGTTCCCAGAATCTTCTAGAGGTCCCCAGGACCCTTCTAAAAGACCCCAGACCCTTCTAGAGGCCCCCAGGACCCTTCTAAAAGACCCCAGACCCTTCTAGAGGCCCCCAGGACCTTTCTAAAAGGCCCCAGACCCTTCTAGAGGCCCCCAGGACCCTTCTAAAAGCCCCCAGAACCTTCTAGAGGCCCCCAGGACCATTCTAAAAGCCCCCAGACCCTTCTAGAGGCACCCGGGACTCTTCTAAATGTCCCCAGACCCTTCTAGAGGCCCCCAGGACGCTTCTAAAAGCCCCCAGACCCTTCTAGAGCCCACCAGGACCATTCTAAAAGCCCCTAGACCCTTCTAGAGGCCCCCAGGACCATTCTGAAAGCCCCCAGACCCTTCTAGAGCCCCCCAGGACCCTACTAAAAGCCACCAGACCCTTCTAGAGGCCCCCAGGACGCTTCTAAAAGCCATCAGACCCTTCTAGAGCCCACCAAGACCATTCTAAAAGCCCCTAGACCCTTCTAGAGGCCCCCAGGACCATTCTGAAAGCCCCCAGACCCTTCTAGAGCCCCCCAGGACCCTACTAAAAGCCACCAGACCCTTCTAGAGGCCCCCAGGACCCTTCTACAAGCACCCAGACCCTTCTAGAGCCCCCCTGGACCATTCTAAAAGACCCCAGACCCTTCTAGACCCTCCCCGGATCCTTCTAAAAGCCCCCAGACCGTTCTAGAGCCCCCTAGGATCCTTCAAAAAGCACCCAGACCCTTCTAGACCGTCCTCGGATCATTCTAAAATCCCCCAGACCATTCTAGTGCCCCCAGGACCCTTCTAAAAGCCCCCAGACCCTTCTAGAGCCCCCTAGGACCCATCTAAAAGCCCCCAGACCCTTCTAGAGCCCCCAAGGAACCTTCTAAAAGCCACCAGACCCTTCTAGAGCACCCCAGGACCCTCATAAAAGCACCCAGACCCTTCCAGAGCCTCCCAGGACCCTTCTAAACGCCCCCAGACCCTTCTAGAGGCCCCAAGGACCCTTCTAAATGCCTCTAGACCCTTCTAGAGCACCCCAGGACCTTTCTAAAAGAACCCAGACCCTTCTAGAGTCTCCCAGGACCATTCTAAAAGCCCCCAGACCCTTCTAGAGCCCCCTAGGGTCTTTCAAAAAGCATAAAGACCATTCTAGACCGTCCCAGGATCATTCTAAAAGCCCCCAGACCCTTCTAGAGCCTCCCAGGACCCATCTAAAAGGACCCAGACCCTTCCAGAGGCCCCCAGGACCCTTCTAAAAGCCCCCAGACCCTTCTAGAGCCCCCCAGGTCCATTCTAAAAGCCCCCAGACCCTTCAAGAGACCCCCCGGACCATTGTAAAAGCTCCCAGACCCTTCTAGAGACACCAAGGACCCTTCTAAAAGCCCCCAGACCCTTCTAGACCCTCCCCGGATCCTTTTAAAAGCACCCAGACGCTTCTAGATCCTCCCAGGACCCTTCTAAAAGCCCCCAGACCTTTCTATAGGCCCCCAGGACCCTTCTATAAGCCCCCAGACTCTTCTAGACCCCCCAGGACCCTTCTAAAAGCACTCAGACATTCTAGACCCTCCCCGGATCATTCTAAAAGCACCCAGACCCTTCTAGATCCTACCAGGACCCCTCTAAAATCCCTCAGACCCTTCTGGAGGCCCCCAGGACCCTTCTAGAAGCCCCCAGACTCTTCTAGAGCCCCCCAGGACCCTTCTAAAAGCCCCCAGACACTTCTAGAGGCACCCAGAGCCCATCTTAAGGCACCCGTCCCTTCTAGAGCACCCCAGGACCCTTCTAAAAGTCCCCAGACCCTTCTAGAGCACTCCAGGACCCTTCTAAAAGCCCCCAGACCCTTCTAGAGCCCCCCCGGACCCTTCTAAAAGCCCCCAGACCCTTCTAGAGGCACCCTGGACCCTTCTGAAAGCCCCCAGAACCTTCTAGAGCCCCCCAGGACCCTTCTAAAAGTACCCAGACCCTTCTAGAGCCCCCCAGGACAGTTCTAAAAGCCCCCAGACCCTTCTAGAGCCCCCCAGGACCCTTCTAATAGCCCTCAGACCTTCTAGACCCTCCCCGGATCATTCTAAAAGCACCCAGACCCTTCTAGATACTACCAGGACCCCTCTAAAATCCCTCAGACCCTTCTAGAGGCCCCCAGGACCCTTCTAGAAGCCCCCAGACCCTTCTAGATGCACCCAGGACCCTTCTAAAAGCCTCCACACCCTTCTAGAGCCCCCCAGGACCCTTCTAAAAGCCCCCAGGCCCTTCTAGAGCCTCCCAGGATCCTTCTAAAAGCACGCAAACCATTCTAGAGCCTCCCTGGATCCTTCTAAAAGCCCCCAGACCCTTCTAGAGCCCCCCAGGACCCTTCTAAAAGCCCCCAGACCTTTCTAGACCCTAACCGGATCCTTCCAAAAGCCCCCAGACCCTTCTAGAGATCCTCAGGACCCTTTAAAAGCCACCAGACCCTTCTAGAGGCGCCCAGGACACTTCTAAACGCCCCCAGAACCTTCTAGATCCCCCCAAGACCCTTCTAAAAGCCCCCAGACCCTTCTAGAGACGCCCAGGACCCTTCTAAAAGCTCCCAGACCCTTCTAGAGCCTCCCAGGACCCTTCTAAAAGCCCCCAGACCCTTCTAGAGGTCAACAGGACCCTTCTAAAATCCCCCAGACCATTCTAGATGCCACCAGGGCCCATCTAAAAGCACCCAGACCCTTCTAGAGGTCAACACAACCCTTCTAAAGGCACCCAGAACCATCTTGAGCCCCCCAGGTCCCTTCTAAAAGAATCCAGACCCTTCTAGAGCCTAACCGGATCCTTCTAAAAGCACCCAGACCCTTCTATAGCCTCCCAGGACCCTTCTAAAAGACCCCAGACCCTTCTAGAGACCCCCAGGACCCTTCTCAAAGTACCCAGACCCATCTAGAGCCACCCAGGACCCTTCTAAAAGCCCCCAGACCCTTCTAGAGTCTCCCAGTACCCTTCTAAAAGAACCTAGACCATTCTAGAGACCACCAGGACCCTTCTAAAAGCCCCCAGATCCTTCTAGACCGCCCCCAGGACCCTTCTACAAGCACCCAGACCCATCTAGAGCCCCCCAGGACCCTTCTAAAAGCACCCAGACCCTTCTAGAGGCACCCTGGACCCTTCTAAAAGACCCCAGACCTTTCTAGAGCCCCCCAGGACCCTTCTTAAAGCCCCCAAACACTTCTAGTGCCACCCAGGACCCTTCTAAAAGCCCCCAGACCCTTCTAGAGGACCCCAGGACCTTCCTAAAAGCCCCCAGACCCTTCTAGAGCCTCCCAGGACCCTTCTAAAAGCCCCCAGACTCTTCTAGAGTCCCCCAGGGCCCCTCTAAATGTCCCCAGACACTACTAGAGCCCCCCAGGACCCTTCTGAAAGCCCCCACACCCTACTAGAGCCACCTAGGACCCATCTAAAAGCCCCCAGACCCTTCTAGATCCCCCCAGGACCCTTCTAAAAGCACCTAGACCCATCTAGAGCACCCCAGGACCCTTCTAAAAGCACCCAGACCCTTCTAGAGGCACCCTGGACCCTTCTAAAAGCCCCCAGACCCTTCTAGAGCCTCCCAGGACCTTTCTAAAAGCCCCCAGACCCTTCTAGAGAAACCCAGGACCCATTTAAAAGCACCCAGACCCGTCTAGAGGCACCCTGGACCCTTCTAAAAGACCCCAGACCCTTCTAGAGCCTACCAGGACCCTTCTAAAAGCCCCCAGACCCTTCTAGAGTACCCCAGGTCCCCTCTAAAGGTCCCCAGACCCTTCTAGAGCCCCCTAGTACCCTTCTAAAAGCGCCCAGACCCTTCTAGAGACACCCCGGAACCTTCTAAAATCCCCTAGACCCTTCTAGAGGCCCCAGGACCCTTCTGAAAGCCCCCAGAACTTTCTAGGGCCCCACAGGACCCTTCTAAAAGCACCCAGACCCTTCCACAGACCCCCAGGACACTATAAAAGCCCCCAGACCCTTCTAGAGTCCCCCAGGACCCTTCTAAAAGCACCCAGACGCTTCTAGAGCCCCCCAGGACCCTTCTAAAAGCCCCCAGACCCTTTTAGAGCCTCCCAGGACCCTTCTAAAAGCACCTAGACCCTTCTAGAGACCCCCAGGACCCTTCTAAAACCCCCCAGATCCTTCTAGAGCTCCCCAGGACCCTTCTACAAGCCCCCAGACCCTTCTAGAGCCCCCCAGGACACTTCTAATAGCGCCCACACCCGTCTAGAGGCCACCAGGACCCTTCTAAAAGTCCCCAGACCCTTCTAGAGCGCCCCCGGACCCTTGTAAAAGCACCCAGACCCTTCTAGAGGCCCCCAGGGCCCTTATAAAAGCACCCAGACCCTTCCAGAGCCTCCCAGGACCCTTCTAAACGCCCCCAGACCATTCTAGAGGCCCCCAGGACCCTTCTAAAAGCCTCTAGACCCTTCTAGAGCCACCCAGGACCCTTCTAAAAGGACCCAGACCCTTCTAGAGTCTCCCAGGACCATTCTAAAAGCCTTCAGACCCTTCTAGAGCCCCCTAGGGTCCTTCAAAAAGCATAAAGACCCTTCTAGACCGTCCCCGGATCATTCTAAAAGCCCCCAGACCCTTCTAGAGCCCCTCAGGACCCATCTAAAAGCACCCAGACCATTCTAGAGGCCCCCAGGACCATTCTAAAAGCCCCCAGACTCTTCTAGAGCCCCCCAGGTCCATTCTAAAAGCCCCCAGACCCTTCTAGAGCCCCAGAGGACCCGTCTAAAAGCTCCCAGACCCTTCTAGATACCCCCAGGACCCTTCTAAAAACCCCCAGACCCTTCTAGACCCTCCCCGGATCCTTCCAAAAGCCCCCAGACCCTTCTAGAGGCACCCTGGATCCTTCTAAAAGCCCCCAGACCCTTCTAGAGCCCCCCAGGACCTTTCTAAAAGCACCCAGAACCTTCTAGAGCACCCCAGGACCCTTCTAAAAGCACCCAGACCCTTCTAGAGAAGCCAAGGGCCCCTCTAAAAGCACCCAGACCATTCTAGATCAACCCAGGACCCTTCTAAAAGCCCCCAGACCCTTCTAGAGGCCCCCAGGACCCTTATAAAAGCACCCAGACCCTTCCAGAGCCTCCCAGAATCCTTCTAAACGCCCCCAGACCCTTCTAGAGCCCCCCAGGACCCTTCTAAGAGCACCCAGACCCCTCTAGAGCCTCCCAGGACCCTTCTAATAGCCCCCAGACCCTTCTAGATGCCCCCAGGACCCTTCTAAAAGCCCCCAGACCCTTGTAGAGGCCCCCAGGACCCTTCAAAAGACCCCAGACCCTTCTAGAGCCTCACAGGACCCTTCTAAAACACCCCAGACCATTCTAGAGCCCCCCAGGACCGTTCTAAAAGCCCCCAGACCATTCTAGATGCCCCCAGGACCCTTCTAAAAGACCCCAGACCCTTCTAGAGGTCCCCATTATCGATCTAAAAGACCCCAGACCCTTCTAGAGCCCCGCAAGACCCTTCTAAAAGACCCCAGACCCTTTTAGAAGCCTCCAGGACCCTTCTAAAAGATCCCAGACCCTTCTAGAGCCCCCCAGGACCGTTCTAAAAGCCCCCAGACCATTTTAGACCCCACCCGGATCCTTCTAAAAGCCCCCAGACCCTTCTAGAGCCCCCTAGGACCCTTCTGAAAGAACTCAGAACCTTCTAGATCCACCCAGGACCCGTCTAAAAGCCTCCAGACCCTTCTAGAGCATCCCAGGACCCTTCTAAAAGCCCCCAGACCCTTCTAGAGCATCCCAGGATCATTCTAAAAGCCCCCAGACCCTTCTAGAGCCTCCCAGGACCCTTCTAAAAGCACCCAGACCCTTCTAAAGCCCCCCAGGAACCTTCTAAAAGCCCCCAGACCCTTCTAAAGCCCCCCAGGAACCTTCTAAAAGCCCCCAGACCCTTCTAGAGCCCCCTAGTACCCTTCTGAAAGAACTCAGAACCTTCTAGATCCACCCAGGACCCGTCTAAAAGCCCCCAGACCCTTCTAGAGCATCCCAGGACCCTTCTAAAAGCCCCCAGACCCTTCTAGAGCATCCCAGGACCATTCTAAAAGCCCACAGACCCTTCTAGAGCCTCCCAGGACCCTTCTAAAAGCCCCCAGACCCTTCTAGAGCATCCCAGGACCCTTCTAAAAGCACCCAGACCCTTCTAAAGCCCCCCAGGAACCTTATAAAAGCCCCCAGACCCTTCTAGAGCCCCCCAGGATCCTTCTAAAAGCCCCCAGACCCTTCTAGAGGTACCCAGGATCGTTCTAAAAGACCCCAGACCCTTCTAGAGCCCCCCAAGACCCTTCTAAAAGACCCCAGACCCTTTTAGAAGCATCCAGGACCCTTCTAAAAGCCCCCAGACCCTTCTAGAAGTCAACAGGACCCTTTTAAAATCCCCCAGACCATTCTAGATCCCACCAGGGCCCATGTAAAAGCCCCCACACCCTTCTAGAGCCCCCCAGGACCCTTCTAAAAGCCCCCAGACCCTTCTAGAGCCCCCCAGGACCCTTCTAAAAGAACCCAGACCATTCTAGACCCTCCCCGGATCCTTCTAAAAGCCCCCAGACCCTTCTAGTGCCCCCCAGGACCCTTCTAAAAGACCCCAGACCCTTCGAGAGCACCCCAGGACCTTTCTAAAAGCCCCCAGACCCTCCTAGAGCCTCCCAGGACCCTTCTAAAAGCCCCCAGACCCTTCTAGAGTCCCCCAGGGCCCCTCTAAATGTCCCCAGACCCTTCTAGAGCCACCCAGGACCATTCTGAAAGCCCCCACACCCTACTAGAGCCACCCAGGACAATTCTAAAAGCCCCCAGACCCTTCTAGAGCCCCCCAGGACCCTTCTAATACCCGCCAGACCCTTCTAGAGGCACCCTGGATCCTTCTAAAAGCCCCCAGACCCTTCTAGAGCCTCCCAGGACCCTTTTAAAAGCCCCCAGACCCTTCTAGAACCCCCCAGGACCTTTCTAAAAGCACCCAGAACTTTCTAGAGCACCCCAGGACCCTTCTAAAAGCACCCAGACCCTTCTAGAGAAGCCCAGGGCCCCTCTAAAAGCACCCAGACCATTCTAGATCTACCCAGGACCCTTCTAAAAGAAAACAGACCCTTCAAAACTTCCTCAGGACCCTTCTAAAATCCCACAGACCCTTCTAGAGCCCCCCAGGACCCTTCTAAAAGCCCTCAGACCCTTCTAGAAACCCCTCGGATCATTCTAAAAGCACCCAGACCCTTCTAGAGGCCACCAGGACCCTTCTAAAAGGCTCCAGACCTTTGTAGAGCCCCCCAGGACCCTTCTAAAAACCCCATGACCCTTCTAGACCCTCCCCGGATCCTTCTAAAAGCACCCAGACCCATCTGGATCCTCCCAGGACCCTTCTGAAAGCCCCCAGACCCTTCTAGAGGGCCCCAGGACCATTCTGAAAGCCCCCAGACCTTTCTAGAGGCCCCCAGGACCCTTCTAAAAGCCCCCGGACCCTTCTAGAGCCCCCTAGGACCCATCTAAAAGCCCCCAGACCCTTCTACAGCCCCACAGGACCCTTCTAGAAACTCCCAGACCCTTCTAGAGTCCCCCAGGACCCTTCTAAAAGCCCCCAGACCCTTCTAGAGCCTCGCAGGACCTTTGTAAAAGCTCCCAGAGCCTTCTAGAGCCTCCCAGGACCCTTCTAAAAGCTCCCAGACCCTTCTAGAGGTCAACAGGACCCTTCTAAAATCCCCCAGACCATTCTAGATGCCACCAGGGCCCCTCTAAAAGCCCCCAGACCCTTCTAGAGCCCCCCAGGACCCTTCTAAAAGCACCCAGAACCTTCTTGAGCCCCCCAGGTCCCTTCTAAAAGAATCCAGACTTTTCTAGACCCTCCCCGGATACTTCTAAAAGCACCCAGACCCTTCTAGAGCCTCCCAGGATACTTCTAAAAGCCCCCAGACCCTTCTAGAGGCACCCTGGACCCTTCTAAAAGCCCTCAGACCCTTCTAGAGCCACCCACGACCCATCTAAAAGCCCCCAGAACCTTCTAGAGGCCCCCAGGACCCTTATAAAAGCACCCAGACCCTTCCAGAGCCTCCCAGAATCCTTCTAAACGCCCCCAGACCATTCTAGAGGCCCCCAGGAGCCTTCTAAAAGCCTCTAGACCCTTCTAGAGCCCCCCAGGACCATTCTAAGAGCACCCAGACCCCTCTAGAGCCTCCCAGGACCATTCTAAAACCCCACAGACCCTTCTAGAGCCCCCCAGGACCCTTCTAAATGACCCCAGACCCTTCTAGAGCCCCCTAGGATCCTTCAAAAAGCATAAAGACCCTTCTAGACCGTCCCAGGACGCTTCTAAAAGACCCCAGACCCTTCTAGAGCCCCTCAGGACCCTTCTAAATGCCCCCAGACCTTTCTAGAGCCCCCCAGGACATTTCTAAAAGTCCCCAGACCCTTCTAGAGCCCACCAGGACCCTTCTAAAAGCCCCCAGACCCTTCTAGAGGCCCCCAGGACCCTTCTAAAAGACCCCAGACCCTTCTAGAGCCTCACAGGACCCTTCTAAAAGGCCCCAGACCATTCTAGAGCCCCCCAGGACCGTTCTAAAAGCCCCCAGACCATTCTAGATGCCCCCAGGACCGTTCTAAAAGACCCCAGACCCTTCTAGAGGTCCCCAGGATCGTTCTAAAAGACCCCAGACCCTTCTAGAGCCCCCCAAGACCCTTCTAAAAGACCCCAGACCCTTTTAGAAGCCTCCAGGACCCTTCTAAAAGATCCCAGACCCTTCTAGAGCCCCCCAGGACACTTCTAAAACCCCCAGACCCATCTAGAGCCGAGCCTCCCAGGTCCCTTCTAAAAGCCCCCAGACCCTTCTAGAGGTCCCCAGGATCGTTCTAAAAGACCCCAGACCCCTCTAGAGCCCCCCAAGACCCTTCTAAAAGACCCCAGACCCTTTTAGAAGCATCCAGGACCTGTCTAAAAGTCCCCAGACCCTTCTAGAGCCCCCCATGACCCTTCTAAAAGCCCCCAGACCCTTCTAGAGGCCCCACAGGACCCTTCTAAAAGCCCCCAGACCCTTTTAGACCCCACCCGGATCCTTCTAAAAGCCCCCAGACCCATCTAGAGCACCCCAGGTCCCTTCTAAAAGACCCCAGACCCTTCTAGAACCCCCCAGGACCCTTCTAAAAGCCCCCAGACCCTTCTAGAGGTCCCCAGGACACTTAAAAAAGCACCCAGACCCTTCTAGAGCCCCCAAGGACCCTTCCAAATGCGCCCAGACCCTTCTAGAGGCCACCCAGGACCATTCTAAAAGAACCCAGAAACTTCTAGAGGCCCCCAGGGCCCCTCTAAAGGACACCAGACGCTTCTACAGCTCCCCAGGACCCTTCTAAAAGTCCCCAGACCCTTCTAAAGGCCCCCAGCACCCTTCTAAAGGCCCCCAGACCCTTTTACAGCCCCCTAGGACCCTTCTAATAGTCTCCAGACCATTCTAGAGGCCAAATAGGACCCTTCTAAAACACCCCAGACCCTTCTAGAGCTCCCCAGGACCCTTCTAAAAGCCCCCAGACCCTTCTAGAGCCTCCCAGGACCTATCTAAAAGAACCCAGACCCTTCTAGAATCCACCAGGACCCTTCTAAAAGCTCAAAGACCCATCTAGAGCCCCCCAGGACCCTTCTAAAAGGCCCCAGACCCTCCTAAAGACCCCGTGACCCTTCTAAAAGCACCCAGACCCTTCTAGATGCCCCCCAGGACCCTTCTAAAAGCCGCCAGACCCTTCTAGAGCCCCCCAGGACCCTTCTAAAAGTCCCCAGACCCTTCTAGAGCCCCTCGGGGTCCTTCTAAAAGCCCCCAGAACTTTCTAGAGGCCCCCATGACCCTTCTAAAAGCCTCCAGACCATTCTAGATTCCACCAGGGCCCTTCTAAAAGAATCCAGACGCTTCTAGAGCCCCCCAGTACCCTTCTAAAAGCCCCCAGACCCTTCTAGACCATCCCGGGATCCTTCTAAAAGCACCCAGACCCTTCTAGAGGCTCCCAGGACACATCTAAAAAACCCCAGACCCTTCTAGAGGCCCCCAGAACCCTTCTAAAAGCCCCCAGACCCTTCTAGAGCCCACCAGGACCCTTCTAAAAGCCACCAGACCCTTCTAGAGCCACCCAGGACCCTTCTAAAAGCACCCAGACCCTTCTAGAGTCCCCCAGGAACCTGTTAAAAGCCCCCAGATCCTTCTAGAGGCCCCCACAGCCCCTCTAAAGGACCCCAGACGCTTCTAGAGCTACCCAGGACCCTTCTAAAAGCACCCAGACCCTTCTAGAGCCCCCCAGAACCCTTCTAAAAGTCCCCAGACCCTTCTAGAGGCCGCCAGGACCCTGTTAACAGCCCCCTGACCCTTCTAGAGGCCCCCAGGACCCTTCTAAAAGAACCGAGACCGTTCTAGATCCCCACAGGACCCTTCTAAAAGCCCCCAGACCCTTCTAGAGCCTCCCAGGACCCTTCTAAAAGCCCCCAGATCCATATAGAGTCCCCCAGGATTCTTCTAAAAGCCCCCAGACCTTCTAGAGCCCCCGAGGACCCTTCTAAAAGCACCCAGACCATTCTAGAGCATCCCAGGACCATTCTAAAAGCCCCCAGACCCTTCTAGAGCCCCCCAGGACCCTTCTAAAAGCACCCGGACCATTCTAGAGCCCCCCAGGACCCTTGTAAAAGCACCCAGACCCTTCTAGACCCTTCACGTATCCTTCTAAAAGGCCCCAGACCCTTCTAGAGCCCACCAGGACCCTTCTAAAAGCCACCAGACCCTTCTAGAGAACACCAGGACCCTTCTAAATGCACCCAGACCCTTCTAGAGCCACCCAGGACCCTTCTAAAAGCCCTCAGACTCTTCTAAAGCCCCCCAGGACCCTTCTAAAAGTCCGCAGATCCTTCTAGAAGTCCCAAGGACCGTTTTAAAAGCCCCCAGACCCTTCTAGAGGCACCCAGGACCCTTCTAAAAACGCCCAGACAATTCTAGAGGTCCCCAGGACCCTTCTAAAAAACCCCAGACCCTTCTAGAGGCCTCCAGGACCCTTCTAAAATACCCCAGACCCTTCTAGAGGCCCCCAGGACCCTTCTAAAAGCCCCCAGACCCTGCTAGATCCCCCCAGGACCCTTCTAAAAGCCCCCAGACCCTTCTAGAGGCCCCCAGGACCCTTCTAAAAGCCCCCAGTCGCTTCTAGAGCCCCCCAGGACCCTTCTAAAAGCCGCCAGACCCTTCTAGAGCCCCCAGATCCCTTCTAAATGCACGCAGTACCTTCTAGAGTCCCCCAGGAACCTGTTAAAAGCCCCCAGATCCTTCTAGAGGCCCCCACAGCCCCTCTAAAGGACCCCAGACGCTTCTAGAGCTACCCAGAACCCTTCTAAAAGCACCCAGACCCTTCTAGAGCCCCCCAGAACCCTTCTAAAAGTCCCCAGACCCTTCTAGAGGCCGCCAGGACCCTGTTAACAGCCCCCTGACCCTTCTAGATCCCCACAGGACCCTTCTAAAAGCCCCCAGACCCTTCTAGAGCCTCCCAGGACCCTTCTAAAAGCCCCCAGATCCATATAGAGTCCCCCAGGATTCTTCTAAAAGCCCCCAGACCTTCTAGAGCCCCCGAGGACCCTTCTAAAAGCACCCAGACCATTCTAGAGCATCCCAGGACCATTCTAAAAGCCCCCAGACCCTTCTAGAGCCCCCCAGGACCCTTCTAAAAGCACCCGGACCCTTCTAGAGCCCCCCAGGACCCTTCTAAAAGCACCCAGACCCTTCTAGACCCTTCACGTATCCTTCTAAAAGCCCCCAGACCCATCTAGACCCTTCCCGGAGTCTTCTAAAAGCATCCAGACCCTTCTAGAGCCCCCCGGGGTCCTTCTAAAAGCCCCCAGACCCTTCTAGAGATTCCCAGGAACCTTATAAAAGCCCCCAGATCCTTCTAGAGGCTCCCAGGACACATCTAAAAAACCCCAGACCCTTCTAGAGGCCCCCAGAACACTTCTAAAAGCCCCAGACCCTTCTAGAGCCTCCCAGGATCCTTCTAAAAGCACTCAGACCCTTCTAGAGCACCCCAGGACCCTTCTAAAAGCCCGCAGACCCTTCTAGAGCCCCCAAGGACTCTTCTAAAAGCACCCAGACCCTTCTAGACTCCACCCGGATCTTTCTAAAAGCCACCAGGCCCTTCTAGAGGTTCCCAGGACCGTTCTAAAAGCCCCCAGACCCTTCTAGAGTCCTCCAGGACCCTTCTAAAATATCCCAGACCCTTCTAGAGGCCCCCAGGACCCTTCTAAAAGGCCCCAGACCCTTCTAGAGCCCCCCAGGACCCTTCTAAAAGCCCCCAGACCCTTCTTGAGGCCCCCCAGGACCCTTCTAAAAGCACCCAGACCCTTCTAGACCCCACCCGGATCATTCTAAAAGCCCCCAGACCATTCTAGAGCCACCCAGGACCATTCTAAAACCTCCCAGACCCTTCTAGAGACCCCCAGGACCCTTCTAAAACCTCCCAGACCCTTCTAGAGTCTCCCAGGACCCTTCTAAAAGCCCCCAGATCCATCTAGAGCCCCCCAGGGCCCTTCTAAAAGAACCCAGACCCTTCTAGAGGCACCCAGGGATCATCTAAAGGACCCCAGACCCTTCAAGAGCCCCCCAGGACCCTTCTAAAAGGCCCCAGACCCTTCTAGAGGCCACCAGGACCCTTCTAAAAGCCCCCAGGACCCTTCTAAAAGCCCCCAGACCCTTCTAGAAGTCCCCAGGACCGTTCTAAAAGCACCCAGACCCTTCGAGTGGCACCCAGGACCCTTCTAAAAACCCCCAGACCCTTCTAGAGGTCCCCAGGACCGTTCTAAAAGCCCGCAGACCCTTCTAGAGACGCCCAGGACCGTTCTAAAAGCGCCCAGAACCTTCTAGACCCCCCCAGGACCCTTCTAAAAGGCCCCAGACCCTTCTAGAGCCTCCCAGGACCGTTCTAAAAGCCCCCAGATCCTTCTAGAGGCTCCCAGGACACATCTAAAAAAACCCAGACCCTTCTAGAGCTCCCGAGAACATTTCTAAAAGCCCCCAGACCCTTCTAGAGCCCCCCAGGATCCTTCTAAAAGCCCTCAGACCCTTCTAGAGCACCCCAGGACCCTTCTAATAGCCCCGAGACCCTTCTAGAGCTCCCCAGGGCCCTTCTAAAAACCCCCAGACCCTTCTAGATCCTCCCAGGACCATTTTAAAAGCCCCCATCCATCTAGAACCACCCAGAGCCCTTCTAAAAGCCCCCAGACCCTTCTAGAGGCCCCAAGGACCCTGTTTAAAGCCCCCAGACACTTCTACAGCCCCCCAGGACCCATCTAAAAATCCCCAGACCCTTCTAGAGGCCCCTAGGACCATTCTCAAAGCCCCCAGACCTTTTTAGAGGCCCCCAGGGCCCGTCTAAAAGACCCCAGACCCTTCTGGAGCCACCCAGGACCCTTCTAAAAGCACCCAGACACTTCGAGAGCCCCCCAGGACCCTTCTAAAAGCCCCCAGACCCTTCTAGAGCCCTCCAGGACGCTTCTAAAAGACCCCAGACACTTCTAGAGCCCACCAGGACACTTCTAAAAGACCCCAGACCCTTCTATAGCCCCCCAGGACCCATCTAAAAGCACGCAGACCCTTCTAGATCCCTCCGGGACGCTTCTAAAAGACCCCAGACCATTCTAGAGGCCCCCAGGACCCTTTTAAAAGCCCCCAGACCCTTCTAGAGCCCCCCAGGACGCTTCTAAAAGCACCCAGACCCATCTAGAATCCCCCAGAACCCTTCTAAAAGCCCCCAGACCCTTCTAGAATCCCCCAGGACCCTTCTAAAAGCTCCCAGACCCTTCTAGAGGCACCCAGGAACTTTCTGAAAGTCCACAGACCCTTCTAGAGGCCCCCAGTACCCAGTTAAAAGCCCCCAGACCCTTCTAGAGCCCCCCAAGACCCTTCTAAAAGCCACCCGACACTTCTAGAGCCCCCCAGGACCCTTCTAAATACATCCAGACCCTTCTAGACCGTCCCCGGATCGTTCTAAAAGATCCCAGACCCTTCTAGAGGCCCCCAGGACCCTTCTAAAAGAACCGAGACCGTTCTAGATCCCCACAGGACCCTTCTAAAAGCACCCAGACCCTTCTAGAGCCTCCCAGGACCCTTCTAAAAGCCCCCAGATCCATCTAGAGTCCCCCAGGATTCTTCTAAAAGCCCCCAGACCCTTCTAGAGCCCCCCAGGACCCTTCTAAAAGCCCCCAGACCCTTCTAGACCATCCCGGGATCCTTCTAAAAGCACCCAGACCCTTCTAGAGCCTCCCAGGACCGTTCTAAAAGCCCCCAGATCCTTCTAGAGGCTCCCAGGACACATCTAAAAAACCCCAGACCCTTCTAGAGGCCCCCAGAACCCTTCTAAAAGCCCCCAGACCCTTCGAGAGCCCCCCAGGATCCTTCTAAAAGCACTCAGACCCTTCTAGAGAACACCAGGACCCTTCTAAATGCCCCCAGACCCTTCTAGAGCCCCCCAGGACCCTTCTAAAAGCCCTCAGACCCTTCTAAAGCCCCCCAGGACCCTTCTAAAAGTCCGCAGATCCTTCTAGAAGTACCAAGGACCGTTTTAAAAGCACCCAGACCCTTCTAGAGGCCCCCAGGACCCTTCTAAAAACCCCCAGACCCTTCTAGAGGTCCCCAGGACCCTTCTAAAAGACCCCAGACCCTTCTAGAGGCCTCCAGGACCCTTCTAAAATACCTCAGACCCTTCTAGAGGCCCCCAGGACCGTTCTAAAAGCACCCAGACCCTTCTAGACCCCACCTGGATCCTTTTAAAAGCCCCCAGACCCTTTTAGAGCCTCCCAGAACCCTTCTGAAAGCCCCCAGACCTTTCTAGATCCCCCCAGGACCCTTCTAAAAGCCCCCAGACCCTTCTAGAGGCCCCCAGGACCCTTCTAAAAGCCCCCAGTCGCTTCCAGAGCCGCCCAGGACCCTTCTAAAAGCCGCCAGACCCTTCTAGAGCCCCCCAGGACCCTTCTAAAATCCCCCAGACCCTTCTAGAGCCCTCCAGGAACATTCTAAAAGTCCCCAGACCCTTCTAGAGCCACCCAGGACCCATCTAAAAGCACCCAGACCCTTCTAGATCCCCACAGGACCCTTCTAAAAGCCCCCAGATCCATATAGAGTAGCCCAGGATTCTTCTAAAAGCCCCCAGACCCTTCTAGAGCCCCCCAGGACACTTCTAAAAGCCCCAAGACCCTTCTAGAGCATCCCAGGCCCATTCTAAAAGCCCCCAGACCCTTCTAGAGCCAACCAGGACCCTTCTAAAAGCACCCGGACCATTCTAGAGCCCCCCAGGACCCTTCTAAAAGCACCCAGACCCTTCTTGACAATTCACGTATACTTCTAAAAGCCCCCAGACCCTTCTAGAAGTCCCCAGGACCGTTCTAAAAGCACCCAGACCCTTCGAGAGGCACCCAGGACCCTTCTAAAACCCCCCAGACCCTTCTAGAGGCGCCCAGGACCCTTCTAAATGCGCCCAGACCCTTCTAGAGCTCCCCAGGGCCCTTCTAAAAACCCCCAGACCCTTCTAGAGCCTCCCAGGACCATTTTAAAAGCCCCCAGATCCATCTAGAACCACCTAGGTCCCTTCTAAAAGCCCCCAGACCATTCTAGAGGCCCCCAGAACCCTGTTAAAAGCCCCCAGACACTTCTACAGCCCCCAGGACCCATCTAAAAGTCCCCAGACCCTTCTAGAGGCCCCCAGGACCCGTCTAAAAGACCCCAGACCCTTCTGGAGCCCCCCAGGACCCTTCTAAAAGCACCCAGACACTTCGAGAGCCCCCCAGGACCGATCTAAAAGCCCCCAGACCATTCTAGATGCCTCCAGGACCCTTCTAAAAGCACCCAGACCCTTCTAGAGCCCTCCAGGGCGCTTCTAAAAGACCCCAGACACTTCTAGAGCCCACCAGGACACTTCTAAAAGACCCCAGACCCTTCTATAGCCCCCCAGGACCATTCTAAAAGCCCCCAGACCCTTCTAGAGCCCTCCGGGACGCTTCTAAAAGACCCCAGACCATTCTAGAGGCCCCCAGGACGCTTTTAAAAGCCCCCAGACGCTTCTAGAGCCCACCCGGATCCTTCTAAAAGCACCCAGATATTTCTAGAGCCTCCCAGGACCCTTATAAAAACCCCCAGACCCTTCTAGAGCCCCCCAGGACCCTTCTAAAAGCACCCAGACCCATCTAGAATCCCCCAGAACCCTTCTAAAAGCCCCCAGACCCTTCTAGAAGCCCCCAGGACCCTTCTAAAAGCTCCCAGACCCTTCTAGAGGCACCCAGGAACATTCTGAAAGTCCACAGACCCTTCTAGAGGCCCCCAGTACCCAGTTAAAAGCCCCCAGACCCTTCTAGAGCCCCCCAAGACCCTTCTAAAAGCCGCCCGACACTTCTAGAGCCCCCCAGGACCCTTCTAAATACCCCCAAACCCTTCTAGACCGTCCCCGGATCGTTCTAAAAGATCCCAGACCCTTCTAGAGGAACCCAGGACCCTCTTAAAAGACCCCAGACCCTTCTAGAGTCCCCCAGGACCGATCTAAAAGCCCCCAGACCCTTCTAGAGCCCCCCAGGACCCATCTAAAAGCACCCAGACCATTCTAGAGACCCCCAGAACCCTTCTAAAAGTCCCCAGACCCTTCTAGAGGCCCTCAGGACCCTTCTAAAAGCCCCCAGACCCTTCTAGAGGCCCCCAGGACCCTTCTAAATGTCCCCAGACCCTTCTAGAGGCCCCCAGGACCATTCTAAAAGCCCCCAGATCCATCTAGAGTCTCCCAGGATTCTTCTAAAAGCCCCCAGACCCTTCTAGAGCCCCCCAGGACCCTTCTAAAAGCACCCGGACCCTTCTAGAGCCCCCAAGGACCCTTCTAAAAGCACCCAGACCCTTCTAGACCCTTCCCGGAGCCTTCTAAAAGCCCCCAGACCCTTCTAGAGCCCCTCAGGGTCCTTCTAAAAGCCCCCAGAACCTTCTAGAGGCCCCCATGACCCTTCTAAATGCCTCCAGACCATTCTAGATGCAACCAGGACCCTTCTAAAAGCCTCCAGTCGCTTCTAGAGCCCCCCAGTACCCTTCTAAAAGCCCCCAGACCCTTCTAGACAATCCCGGGATCCTTATAAAAGCACCCAGACCCTTCTAGAGGCCCCCAGGACCGTTCTAAAAGCCCCCAGATCCTTCTAGAGGCACCCAGGACACATCTAAAAAACCCCAGACCCTTCTAGAGGCCCCCAGAACCCTTCTAAAAGCCCCCAGACCCTTCTAGAGCCCCCCAGGATCCTTCTAATAGCCCTCAGACCCTTCTAGAGAACACCAGGACCATTCTAAATGCCCCCAGACCTTTCTAGAGCCCCCCAGGACCATTCTAAAAGTCCGCAGATCCTTCTAGAAGTCCCAAGGACCGTTTTAAAAGCCCCCAGACCCTTCTAGAGGCACCCAGGACCCTTCAAAAAACCCCCAGACCCTTCTAGAGGTCCCCAGGACCCTTCTAAAAGACAACAGACCCTTCTAGAGGCCTCCAGGACCCTTCTAAAATACCTCAGACCCTTCTAGAGGCCCCCAGTACCGTTCTAAAAGCCCCCAGACCCTTCTAGACCCCACCCGGATCCTTCTAAAAGCCCCCAGACCCTTTTAGAGCCTCCCAGGACCCTTCTAAAAGCTCCCAGACCCTTCTAGATGCCCCCATGACCCTTCTAAAAGCCCCCAGACCCTTCTAGAGGCCCCCAGGACCCTTCTAAAAGCCCCCAGTCGCTTCTAGAGCCCCCCAGGACGCTTCAAAAAGCCGCCAGACCCTTCTAGAGCCCTCCAGGAACATTCTAAAAGTCCCCAGACCCTTCTAGAGCCCCCCTGGACCCTGTTAAAAGCCCCCAGACCCTTCTAGATGCCCCCAGGACCATTCTAAAAGAACCGAGACCCTTCTAGATCCCCACAGGACCCTTCTAAAAGCCCCCAGACCCTTCTAGAGCCTCCCAGGACCCTTCTAAAAGCCCCCAGATCCATATAGAGTACCCCAGGATTCTTCTAAAAGCCCCCAGACCCTTCTAGAGCCCCCCAGGACCCTTCTAAAAGCCCCCAGACCCTTCTAGAGCCCCCCAGGACCATTCTAAAAGCCCCCAGACCCTTCTAGAGCCAACCAGGACCCTTCTAAAAGCACCCGGACCCTTCTAGAGCCCCCCAGGACCCTTCTAAAAGCACCCAGACCCTTCTAGACCCTTCCCGGAGCCTTCTAAATGCATCCAGACCCTTCTAGAGCCCCCCGGGGTCCTTCTAAAAGCCCCCAGAACCTTCTAGAGGCCCCCAGGATCCTTCTAAAAGCCTCCAGACCATTCTAGATGCCACCAGGGCCCTTCTAAAAGCCTCCAGTCGCTTCTAGAGCCCCCCAGTACCCTTCTAAAAGCCCTCAGAACCTTCTAGACCCTCCCGGGATCCTTCTAAAAGCACCCAGACCCTTCTAGAGCCTCCCAGGACCGTTCTAAAAGCACCAACATCCTTCTAGAGGCTCCCAGGACACATCTAAAAAACCCCAGACCCTTCTAGAGGCCCCCAGAACCCTTCTAAAAGCCCCCAGACCCTTCTAGAGCCCCCCAATATCCTTCTAAAAGCCCTCAGACCCTTCTAGAGAACACCAGGACCCTTCTAAATGCCCCCAGATCCTTCTAGAGCCCCCCAGGACCATTCTAAAAGCCCTCAGACCCTTCTAAAGCCCCCCAGGACCCTTCTAAAAGTCCGCAGATCCTTCTAGAAGTCCCAAGGACCGTTTTAAAAGCCCCCACACCCTTCTAGAGGCACCCAGGACCCTTCTAAAAACGCCCAGACAATTCTAGAGGTCCCCAGGACCTTTCTAAAAGCCCCCAGACCCTTCTAGAGGCCTCCAGGACCCTTCTAAAATACCCCAGACCTTCTAGAGGCCCCCAGGACCCTTCTAAAAGCCCCCAGACCCTTCTAGATCCTCCCGGGATCCTTCTAAAAGCCCCCAGATTATTCTAGATGCTCCCAGGACACATCTAAAAAAACCCAGACCCTTCAAGAGCCCCCCAGAAAACTTCTAAAAGCAACCAGACCTTTCAAACCCCCCCAGGATCCTTCTAAAAGCCCTCAGACCCTTCTTGAGGCCCCCCAGGACCCTTCTAAAAGCACCCAGACCCTTCTAGACCCCACCCGGATCCTTCTAAAAGCCCCCAGACCATTCTAGAGCCACCCAGGTCCCTTCTCAAGGCTCCCAGACCATTCTAGAGGCACCCAGGATCCTTCTAAAAGCCTCCAGACCCTTCTAGAGCCACCCAGGACCATTCTAAAAGCGCCGAGACCCTTCTAGAGGCCCCCAGGACCCTTCTAAAACCTCTCAGACCCTTCTAGAGCCCCCCAGGGCCCTTCTAAAAGCCCCCAGACCCTTCTAGAGGCCCCCAGGACCCTGTTAAATGTCCCCAGACCCTTCTAGAGCCCCCCAGGACCATTCTAAAAGTCCCCAGACCCTTCTAGAGGCCCCCATACCCTTCTAAAAGCCCCCAGACCCTTCTAGAGCCCCCCAGGACACTTCTAAAAGACCCCAGACCCTTCTATAGCCCCCCAGGACCCTTCTAAAAGCACGCAGACCCTTCTAGAGCCCTCTGGGACGCTTCTAAAAGACCCCAGACCCTTCTAGAGCCCCCCAGGGCCCTTCTAAAAGCACCCAGACCCTTCTAGAGGCCCCCAGGGCCCCTCTAAAGGCCCCCAGACCCTTCTACAGCCCACCAGGACCATTCTAAAAGCCCCCAGACCCTTCTAGAGGCACCCAGGACCCTTTTAAAACCCCCAGACCCTTCTAGAGTTCCCCAGGATCGTTCAAAATTCCCCAGACCCTTCTAGAGCCCCCCAGGACCCTTCTAAAATCCCCCAGACCCTTCTAGCGGCCTCCAGGACCCTTCTAAAAGCCAACAGACCCTTCTAGAGTCCCCCAGGAACATTCTGAAAGTCCCCAGAACCTTCTAGAGGCCCCCAGGGACCATCTAAAGGCCCCCAGACGATTCTACATCCCCCCAGGAAACATCTAAAAGCACCCAGACCCTTCTAGAGCCCCCCTGAACCCTTCTAAAAGCACCAGGACCCTTCTAGATGCACCCAGGACCCTTTTAAAAGCCCCCAGAACTTTCTAGAGCCCCCCAGGGCCCTTCTAAAAGACACCAGACCCTTCTAGAGCCCCCCAGGACCCTTCTAAAAGCATCCAGACCCTTCTAGACCCCACCCGGACCCTTCTAAAAGACCCCAGACCCTTCTAGAGGCCCACAGGAACCTTCTACAAGCCCCCATAGCCTTCTAGATGCCCCCAGGACCCTTCTAAAAGACCCCAGACCCTTCTAGAGGTCCCCAGGAACATTCTGAAAGTCCCCAGGCCCTTCTAGATGCCCCCAGGACCCTGTTAAAAGCCCCCAGAACCTTCTAGAGCCCCCCAGGTCCCTTCTAAAGGCCCCCAGACCCTTCTAGAGGCCCCCCAGGACCCTTCTAAAAACCCCCAGACCCATCTAGAGACACCCAGGATCCTTCTCAAGGCACCCAGACCCTTCTAGAGCCCCCCAGGACCCTTCTAAAAGCCCGCGGACCCTTCTAGAGCCTCCCAGGACCCTTCTAAAAGACCCCAGACCTTTCTACAGTCGCCCACGACCCTTCTAAAATCCCCCAGACGCTTCTAGAGCCTCCCAGGACCCTTCTAAATGTCCCCAGATCCATCTAGAGCCACCCGGTACCTTTCTAAAAGAACCCAGACCCTTCTAGAGGACCCCAGGGCCACTCTAAAGGCCCCCAGACCCTTCTAGAGCCTCCCAGGACTGTTATAAAAGGCCCAAGACCCTTCTAGAGGCACCCAGGACCCTTCTAAAAGTCCCCAGACCCTTCTAGAGCCTCCCAGGACCCTTCTAAAAGCCCCCAGACCCTTCTAGAGCCACCCAGGACCCTTCAAAGAGCACCCAGACCCTTCTAGAGGCCCCCACGACCGTTCTAAAAGCCCCCAGACCCTTCTAGAGCCCCCCAGGACCCTTATAAAAAACGTCAGATCCTTCTAGAGGCCACCTGGACACTTCTAAAAGCCCCCAGACCCTTCTAGAGCCCCCCAGGACCCTTCTAAAAGCCCCCAGACCCTTCTAGAGCCCCCCAGGACCCTTCTAAAAGACCCCAGACCATTCTAGAGCACCCCAGGACCCTTCTAAAAGCCCGCAGACCCTTCTAGAGCCTCCCAGGAACCTTATAAAAGCCCCCAGACCCTTCCAGAGCTCCCCAGGACCCTTCTAAAAGCCCCCAGACCCTTCTAGAGGCCCCCAGGACTTTTATAATATACACCAAGCTATTCTAGAGGCCCCTAGGACCCTTCTAAAAGACCCAAGACCCTTCTAGACCCTCCGCGAATCCTTCTAAAATACCCCAGACCCTTCTAGAGCCCCCCAGGACCTTTCTAATAGCCCCCAGAGCCTTCTAGAGCCCCCCAGCACTCTTCTAAAAGCCCCCAGACCCTTCTAGAGAAGACCAGGACCCTTCTAAAAGCCCCCAAACCCTTCTAGAATCCCCCAGGACCATTCTTAAAGCCTCCAGACCCTTCTAGAGCCCCCCAATAACCTTCTAAAAGTCCCCAGACCCTTCTAGACCCTCCCCGGATCCTTCTAAAAGCCCCCAGACCCTTCTATAGCCTCCCAGGACCATTCTAAAAGCCTCCAGACCCTTCTAGAGCCCCCCAGGAACATTCTCAAAGCCCCCAGACCCTTCTAGAGCCGCCCGGATCCTTCTAAAAGCCCCCAGACCCTACTAGAGCCCCCCAGGACCCTTCTTAAAGCACCCAGACCATTCTAGAGCCCCCCAGGACCCATCTAAAAGCCCCCAGACTCTTTTAGACCCTCCCCGGATCCTTCTAGAAGCCCCCAGACCCGTCTAGAGGCCCCCAGGACCCTTCTAAAAGCCCCCAGACCCTTCTAGAGGCCCCCAGGACCCTTCTAAAAGCCCCAAGACCCTTCTAGAGCCTCCAAGGACCCTTCTAAATGCCCCCAGACCCTTCTAGAGGCCCCCAGGACCCTTCTAAATGCCCCCAGACCCTTCTAGAGCCTCCCAGGACCCTTCTAAATGCCCCCAGACCCTTCTAGAGCCTCCAAGGACCCTTCTAAATGCCCCCAGACCCTTCTAGAGCCTCCCAGGACCCTTCTAAATGCCCCCAGACCCTTCTAGAGGCCCCCAGGAACATTCTGAAAGTCCCCAGACACTTCTAGAAGCCACCAGGACCCTTTCGAAAGCCCCCAGAACCTTCTTGAGCCCCCCAGGGCCCTTCTAAAAGACCCCAGACCCTTCTAGAGGCCCCCCAGGCCCCATTTATAAGCCCCCAGAACCTTCTAGAGCCACCCAGGACCCTTCTAAAAGCCCCCAGACCCTTCTAGAGACCCCCTGGACCCTTCTAATAGACCCCAAGCACTTCTAGAGGCCCCTAGGACCCTTCTAAAAGCCCCCAGACCCTTCTAGAGCCCCCCAGGACTGTTATAAAAGGCCCCAGACCCTTCTAGAGCAACCCAGGACCCTTCTAAAAGACCCCAGACCCTTCTAGAGTCCACCAGGACCCTTCTCAAAGCCCCCAGACCCTTCTAGAGCCTCCCAGGACCCTTCTAAAAGCCCCCAGACCCTTCTAGAGGCCCCCAGGACCCTTCTAAAAGCCCCCAGACCCTTCTAGAGCTCCCCAGGACCCTTCTAAAAGCCCCCAGACCCTTCTAGAGGCCCCCAGGACCCTTCTAAAAGCCCCCAGACCTTTCTACAGCCCCCCAGGACCCTTCTAAAAGCCCCCAGACCCTTCGAGAGGCTCCCAGGACCCTTCTAAAAGCCCCCAGACCCTTCTAGAGCCCCCCAGGACCCTTCTAAAAGAACCCAGACCCTTCTAGAGTCCTCCAGGGCCCCTCTAAAGGCAACCAGACGCTTTTAGAGCTCCCCAGGACCCTTCTAAAAGCCCCCAGACCCTTCTAAAGGCCACCAGGGACCCTCTAAATGCCCCCATACACTTCTACAACCCCCCATGACCCTTCTAAAAGTTCCCAGACCCTTCCAGATGCCCCCAGGACCCTTCTAAAAGCCCCCAGACCCTTCTAGAGGCCCCCAGGACCCTTCTGAAAGCCCCCAGACCCTTCTAGAGCTCCCCAGGACCCTTCTAAAAGCCCCCAGACCCTTCTAGAGGCCCCCAGGACCCTTCTGAAAGCCCCCAGACCCTTCTAGAGCCTCCCAGGACCCTTCTAAAACCCCCCAGACTCTTCTAGAGCCCCCCAGGACCCTTCTGAAAGCCCCCAGACCCTTCTAGAGCCCCGAACCCCAAATCCCCCCCAAACTGGGACCCCCGAAGCCCCAAAACCCTCCCCCCAAAGTTTGAGGATGGAAGATTTGGGTTCGGGGGAGGCTCAGAGGGGGAGTTGGGATAGTTTTGGGGTTTGGGGGGTCTCAGAGGGGGGATATGGAGGTTTTGGGGTTCGGGGGGTCTCAGAGGGGAATCCGGGGGTTATTTGGGGTTCGGCGGGGTCCCAGTTGTGGGAATTTGGGGTTCGGGGGGGCTCAGAGGGGGGATTAAAGCAGATTTGGGTTTCAAGGGGGTCTTAGAGGGGGAACAGGGAATTTTTGGGGTTCAGGGGGGGTCCAGTTGTGGGAATTCGGGGTTCGAGGGGCTCAGAGGGGGATTGAAGCAGATTTGGGTTTCAAGGGGGTCTTAGAGGGGGAACAGGGAAGTTTTGGGGTTCGGGGGGGTCCCAGTTGTGGGAATTCGGGGTTCGAGGGGGCTCAGAGGGGGGATTGAAGCAGATTTGGGTTTCAAGGGGGTCTTAGAGGGGGAACAGGGAAGTTTTGGGGGTTCGGGGAGGGTCTCAGAGGGGGGATATGGAGGTTTTGGGCTTCGGGAGGTCTCAGAGGGGGGGTTGGGGCAGATTTGGGGTTCAGGGGGGTCCCAGTTGTGGGAATTTGGGGTTCGGGGGGCTCAGAGGGGGGATTGAAGCAGATTGGGTTTCAAGGGGTCTTAGAGGGGGAACAGGGAATTTTTGGGGTTCGGGGGGGTCTCAGAGGGGGGATATGAAAGTTTTGGGGTTCGGGGGTCTCAGAGGGGGGGTTGGGGCAGATTTGGGGTTCAGGGGGGTCCCAGTTGTGGGAATTCGGGGTTCGGGGGGGCTCAGAGGGGGGATTGAAGCAAGATTTGAGTTTCAAGGGGGTCTTACAGGGGGAACAGGGAAGTTTTGGGGTTCGGGGGGGGGCTCAGAGGGGGGATATGGAGGTTTTGGGGTTCGGGGGTCTTGGGGGGGGGTCCGGGGGGTATTTGGGGTTCAGGGGGTTCCCAGTTGTGGGAACTCGGGGTTCGAGGGGGCTCAGAGAGGGATTGAAGCAGATTTGGGTTTCAAGAAGGTCTTAGAAGGGGAACAGGGAGGTTTTGGGGTTCGGGGGGGTCTCAGAGGGGGGATATGAAAGTTTTGGGGTTCAGGGGTCTCAGAGGGGGGGTTGGGGCAGATTTGGGGTTCGGGGGGGTCCCAGTTGTGGGAATTCGGGGTTCGAGGGGGCTCAGAGGAGGGATTGAAGCAGATTTGGGTTTCAAGGGGGTCTTAGAGGGGGAACAGGGAGGTTTTGGGGTTCGGGGGGGGGCTCAGAAGGGGGATATGGAGGTTTTGGGGTTCGGGGGTCCCCGGGGGGGTTTTGGGGTTCGGGGGGGGCACCTGTAGTCGAAGTGGGGGTCGCAGCCGTCGAGGAATCGCTGGTGCATGCGGGACGTGAACTCGTGGCGCAGCAGAGCCCGTTCGGGGGGGGATGGGGGGACCCCGAATCCTCCTCCGAATCCTCCTCCTCGTCTGGGGGCGCAGCGAGGGCTCACCCCCAAAAATCCAACCCCCGAACCCCCAAATCCTACACCCCCCCCCCCGGAGCCCCAAAATCGTCCCCTGAACCCCCAAATCCTTCCCCCTGAGCCCCAAATCCTCCCCTGAACCCCAAATCCTCCACCCTGAGCCCCAAATCCTCCCCTGAACCCCCAAATCCTCCACCCTGAGCCCCAAATCCTCCCCTGAACCCCAAATCCTCCCCCGAATCCCCAAATCCTTCCCCCCTGAACCCCAATTCCTTCTCCCTGAGCCCCCCCATGGAGCCCTAAATGCTCCCCTGAACCCCTAAATCCTTCCCCATGAGCCCCCCCCGAGCCCCAAATCCTACCCCGAAACCCCAAATCCTCCACCCTGAGCACCCCAAATCCTCCCCCGAGCCCCAAATCCTCCCCTGAACCCCCAAATCCTCCCTCGAGCCCCAAATCCTCCCCTGAACCCTCAAATCCTCCACCCTAAGCCCCCCAAATCCTCCCCTGAACCCCCAAATCCTCCACCCTGAGCCCCAAATCCTTCTCTGAACCCTAAATCCTCCACCCTGAGCCCCCCAAATCCTCCCCTGAACCCCCAAATCATCCACAGAACCCCAAATCCTCCCCTGAACCCCCAAATCCTCCACCCTGAGCCCCAAATCCTTCTCTGAACCCTAAATCCTCCACCCTGAGCCCCCCAAATCCTCCCTCGAACCCCCAAATCCTCCACCCTGAGCCCCAAATCCTCCCCTGAACCCCCAAATCGTCCCCAGAACCCCAAATCCTTCCCTGAACCCCAAATCCTCCACCCTAAGTCCCCCAAATCCTCCCCTGAACCCCAAATCCTCCACCCTGAGCCCCAAATCCTTCTCTGAACCCCAAATCCTCCACCCTAAGTCCCCCAAATCCTCCCCTGAACCCCCAAATCCTCCACCCTGAGCCCCAAATCCTTCCCCAAATCCCCAAATCCTTCCCCCTGAGCCCCCTCTGAACCCCAAATCCTCCCCTGAACCCCCAAATCCTTCTCCCTGAGCCCCCCATGAACCCCAAATTCTCCCCTGAACCCCCAAATCCTTCTCCCTGAGCCCCCCATGAACCCCAAATTCTCCCCTGAACCCCCAAATCCTTCCACCTGAGCCCCCTCTGAACCCCAAATCCTCCCCTGAACCCCCAAATCCTTCTCCCTGAGCCCCCTCTGAACCCGAAATCCTCCCCTGAACCCCCAAATCCTTCTCCCTGAGCCCCCCATGAACCCCAAAGCCTCCCCTGAACCCCCAAATCCTTCCCCCTGAGCCCCCCATGAACCCCAAATTCTCCCCTGAACCCCCAAATTATTCCTTCTGAGCCCCCTGTGGAGCCCCAAATCCTTCCCTGAACCCCAAATCCTTCTGAGCCACCTCTGAACCCCCAAATCCCCCTCAAACCCCCAAATCCTTCCTTCTGAGCCCACCTCGAACCCCAAATCCTTCTGAGACACCCCTGAACCCCGAATCTCACCCTCTGAGTCTCCCGTGAACCCCAAATCCTTCCCGCTGAGACCACCCTGAACCCCCGAATCCCTCTTAAACCCCAAATCCCCCCCTCTGGGCCCCCCATGAACCCCAAATCCTTCCCTCTGAGCCTCCTCTGAACCCCCAAATCCCTCTTAAACTCCCAATCTCTACCTCTGAGCCCCCCCTGAACCCCCAAATCCCTCCTGAACCCCAAATCCTTCTCTCTGAGCCCCCCAACCCCCTAATCCTTCCTTCTGAGCTCCCCTCGAACCCCAAATCCTTCCCTCTGAGCCCCCCCGAACCCCCAAATCCCCCCTGAACCCCAAATCCTTCTCTCTGAGCCCCTCCCTGAACCCCAATTCCCCCCTTCCAAACCCCAAAGCCCTCTTAAACCTCAAATCCTCCCCCTCCGAGACACCCCCCGAACCCCGAATCCCTCTTAAACCCTCAACCCTTCCCTCTGAGCCCCACCCCGAACCCCAAATCTTCCCCCCTGCACCCCCAAAACCCGCGCTCACCCCCCTCGCGCAGGCGCTGCCGCCGCAGCCGCTGCTGAACCGCCGCCTCCTCCACCGAGCGCAGCAGCAGCTCCGTCAGCGAAGAGGGGGTCCCCGAAACCTGGGGGGGGGGGGCCCCAAGAATTTGGGGGGGGCCAGGGGGTCCCCGAGAAGGGGCTCGGTCCCCCGATAGCGCCCGATGTAGTGGTGGTAAAGGAGAGGCTCCCGCGCTCGCATCTCCTCCTCGCTGAAGTATTCGCCTTCTGGAAATCGGGGGGCCCTGAGACACCCCCCCTAAAAGAAGGGGGGACCCCAAAAACCCAGAGAGGAAATAGGGGGACCCCGAGACCCCCAAACCCCATAGGGAAAAGGAGGGGAACCTGAAAGCCACGGGAAATGAGGGACACCAAAAACCTAAGGGAGAAGGGGGGCCCTGAGACCTGTGCCCCAAAAGAAGGGGGGACCCCAAAAACCCAGGGAGGAAATAGGGGGGACCCCGAGACCCCCAAACCCCCATAGGGAAAAGGAGGGGGACCTGAAAGCCACGGGAAATGAGGGACCCCAAAAACCTAAGGGGGAAGGGGGGCCCTGAGACCTCCCCCCCAAAAGAAGGGGGGACCCCAAAAACCCAGAGAGGAAATAGGGGGACCCCTAGACCTCCAAACCCCCATAAGTAAAAGGAGGGGAACCTGAAAGCCACGGGAAATGAGGGACCCCAAAAACCTAAGGGGGAAGGGGGGCCCTGAGACCTCCCCCCCAAAAGAAGGGGGGACCCCAAAAACCCAGAGAGGAAATAGGGGGGACCCCGAGACCCCCAAACCCCCATAGGGAAAAGGAGGGGGACCTGAAAGCCACGGGAAATGAGGGACCCCAAAAACCTAAGGGGGAAGGGGGGCCCTGAGACCTCCCCCCCAAAAGAAGGGGGGACCCCAAAAACCCAGAGAGGAAATAGGGGGACCCCGAGACCCCCAAACCCCCATAGGGAAAAGGAGGGGACCCCCCCCCCCGTTCCCCAACCCCAAGGTTTGTGTGGGGCCAATGGGGACATTGAGGTGCTGTCTGACGGAGCGTTTTGGGGTGCACTGGGTGGGGTGGGGGGGGGGGTCCCCCATTTTTTTATTTTTTTTTTTTTGTTTTGGGGGGGCTCTCCGCAGGTCCTGGCTCTGTACAACCAGCACAACACCTCCAAATCCTTCTGGCACCCCCAAAAAATCCTCCCCCCAAACCCCTCAGACACCCCTAAACCCCTCTGGACCCCCCTCAAAACTCTCAGACACCCCCAAACCCCTCTGGATCCCCTCAAATCCCTCTGGACCCCCCCAACAGATTCTTCAGACCCTGCTCAATCCTTCTGGGAGCCACCCAAGCCTCTCAGACACCCCCAAATCCTTCTGGGCCCCCCCCAAAAATCCTCCAGGGACACCCCCAAAACTCCTCAAAACTCTCAGACACCCCCAAACCCCTCTGGATCCCCTCAAACCCCTCTGGACTCCCCCCAACAAGATTCCTCAGACCCTGCTCAATCCTTCTGGAGCCACCAAGCCTCTCAGACACCCCCAAATCCTTCTGGCACCCCCAAAAATTCCTCCAGGGACACCCCCAAAACCCCTCAGAAACCCTCAAACCCCTCTGGATCCCCTCAAATCCCTCTGGACCCCCCCAACAGATTCCTCAGACCTCGCTCAATCCTTCTGGGAGCCACCCAAGCCTCTCAGACACCCCCAAATCCTTCTGGCACCCCCAAAAATTCCCCCCCAAACCCCTCAGACACCCCTAAACCCCTCTGGACCCCCCTCAAATCTCTCAGACACCCCCAAACCCCTCTGGATCCCCTCAAATCCCTCTGGACCCCCCCAACAGATTCTTCAGACCCTGCTCAATCCTTCTGGAGCCACCCAAGCCTCTCAGACACCCCCAAATCCTTCTGGGCCCCCCCCAAAAAATCCTCCAGGGACACCCCCAAAACCCCTCAAACCCTCTCAGACACCCCCAAACCCCTCTGGGTCCCCTCAAATCCCTCAGAACCCCCCCCCCCCCCAAAACTCTCATCCCCTCCCCTCAATCCTTCTGTGACCCCCCTAACCCCTCAGACTCCCCTAAATCCCATGGGGAACCCCCCCACAAACCCCTTGGAAACCCCCAAATCCTACGAGGACCCCCCCAAATCCTCCAGACCCCCCCGAATCCTACGGGGACCCCCCTCAAAACTCCCTCAGACCCCCCAAATCCTACGGGGACCCCCCCCATAACGCTCTCAGATCCCCCCCTAAATCCTCCAGACCCCCCCCAAATCCTACGGGGACCCCCCCAAAAACGCCCTCAGACCCCCCAAATCCTCCAGACCCCCCCAAATCCTATGGGGATCCCCCCGAATCCTCCAGATTCCCCCCAAATCCTACGGGGACCCCCCCAAATCCTCCAGACCCTCCCCAAATCCTACGGGGACCCCCTCAAAACTTCCTCAGACCACCCCAAAATCCTCCAGACCCCCCCAATCCTACGGGGACCCCCCCAAATCCTCCAGATCCCCCCCAAATCCTACGGGGACCCCCTCAAAACGCCTTCAGACCCCCCCCAAATTCTCCAGACCCCCCCCAAATCCTACGGGGACCCCCCCAAAACTTCCTCAGACCACCCCCCAAATCCTCCAGACCCCCTCAAATCCTATGAGGACCCCCCCAGAATGCCCTCAGACCACCCCAAAATCCTCCAGACCCCCCCAAATCCTACGGGGACCCCCTCAAATCCTCCAGACCCCCCCTAAATCCTCCAGACCCCCCCCCAAAATCCCTCCCCCTGGTGCATCCGCGTAAAAACTTTATTTAATTTTTACACATTTCTGCTTGAAATTTTTTTTTGGGGGGGGGGGGGGCAAAGACTCAAGGGAACCCCCCCCGCCCCCCCGCACCTCCCTTGAACCCCCAAATCTCGCCCCCCCCCAGGCGCCTCCGTATAAAAATCTTATTTAATTTTTAGTCGTTTCTGCTTTTTTGGTTTTTTTTTTTTCCTGGGGGGGGGGGTGGTGGTTTTGGGTTCAATTTCTGCTTTTTTGGGTCCCGGGGGGGCGGAAAAGCCGGGGGGGGGGCGGATAAAAATGGTTTTCCGGGGGGGAACAGGAAATGGGGGGGCTGGAAAGGAAGGGGGGGGCACCTATTTTGGGGGCTAGAAGAGGCCAATTTGGGGGGGGGTCACCTCGTTTTGGGGCTATAAGACCCCTATTTTGGGGGGGCACCTCTTTTGGGGGCTATAAGACCCCTATTTTGGGGGGGCACCTCTTTTTGGGGCTATAAGACCCCTATTTTGGGGGGGCACCTCTTTTTTGGGGCTATAAGACCCCTATTTTGGGGGGGGCACCTCTTTTTGGGGCTATAAGACCCCTATTTTGGGGGGGGGCACCTCTTTTTGGGGCTATAAGACCCCTATTTTGGGGG
>JAUNZM010001907.1:0-29226 GCA_033459285.1 Clamator glandarius | reverse complement strand
GGCTCTAGAATGGTCTGGGCCCTTTTAGAATTGTCCTGGGGGGCTCTAGAAGCGTCTGGGGACTTTTAGAAGGGTCCTGGGGGCCTCTAATATTGTCTGGGGTATTTTAGAAAGGTCCTGGGGAGCTCTAGAAGAGTCTGGGTGCTATTAGAAGGGTCTTGTGGGGCTCTAGAAGGGTCTGGGCGCTTTTAGAACGGTCCTGGGAGCCTCTAGAAGTATCTGGTGACTTTTAGAAGGGTCCTGGGAGGATCTAGAAGGGGCTGGGTGCATTTAGAAGGGTCCGGGGGGGCTCTAGAAGGGTGTGGGTACTTTTAGAAGGGTTCTGGTGGCGTCTAGAAGGGTCTGAGGGCATTTAGAAGGGTCCTGGGAGGATCTAGAAGGGTCTGGGGTCTGTTGGAAGGTTTTTGGGTGGCTCTAGAATGGTCTGGGGGCTTTTAGAAGGGTCCTGGTGGCCTCTAGAAGTTTCTAGGGTCATTTTGAAGGGTCCTGGGAGGCTCTAGAACGGTCTGGAGGCTTTTAGATGGGTCCTGGCGGGCTCTAGAAGGGTCTGGGTAACTTACAGGAACCCTGGGGGGCTCTAGAAGGGTTTGGGGGCTTTTAGAAGGGTCCTGGGGAGCTCTAGAAGGGTCTAGGGGCTTTTAGAAGCGTCCTGGGAGGCTGTAGAAGGATCTGGGGGCTTTTAAAATGGTCCTGCGGGGCTCTAGAATGGTCTAGTGGCTTTTAGATGGGGCCTGGGGTGTTCTAGAAGCGTCTGGGGGCATTCAGAAAGGTATAGGGTGCTTCTAGAAGGGTCTGGGTGAAATTAGAAGGGTCCTGGGAGGGTCTAGAGGGTCTATGGGCCAGTAGAAATGTCCTGGGGAGCTCTAGAAGGGTCTGGGGTCTTTTAGAAGGATCCTGGGAGGCTCTAGAAGGGTCTGGGTGCTTTTAAAAGGGTCCTGGGTGGCTCTAGAAGTGTCTGGGGGCTTTTAGAAGGGTCCTGGGGGGCTCCAGAAGGGTCTGGGGGCTTTTAGAAGGGTCCTGGGTGCATCTTGAAGGGTCTGTTTGCTTTTAGAAGGGACCGGGGGGGCTCTAGAAGAGTGTGGGGGCTTTTAGAAGGGTCCTGGGGGCCTCTAGAAGGCTCTGGGTGCTTTTAGAAGAGTCCTGGGGGCTTCTGGAATGGTCTGAGGACATTTAGAAGGGTCCTGGGAGGATCTAGAAGAGTCTGGGTGCTTTTAGAATGATCCGGGGAGAGACTAGAAGGGTCTGGGGTCTTTTAGAAGGGTCCTGGGTGGGTCTAGAATGGTCTGGGTGCTTTTTGATGGGTCCTGGGGGGTTTTAGAAGGGTCTGGGGGCTTTTAGAACTGTCCTGGGAGGCTCTAGAAGGGTCTGGGTTCTTTTAGAAGGGTCCTGGGTGACTCTAGAAGGGTCTGGGGGCTTTTAGAAGGGTCCTGGGTGGCTCTAGAAGGGACCTGGGGCTTTAAGAAGGGTCCTGGGGGCCTCTAGAAGGCTCTGGGTGCTTTTAGAAGGGTCCTGGGGGCTTCTAGAAGGGTCTGAGGGCTTTTAGAAGGGTCCTGGGAGGATCTAGAAGGGTCTGGGGGCTTTTAGAAATATCCTGGGGGGCACTAGAAGGGTCTGGGGGCTTGTAGAAGGGTCCCTGGGGGCTCTAGAAGGGTCTGGGGGCTTTTAGAAAGTTCCTGGGGGGCTCTAGTATGGTCTGGTGTCTTTCAGAAGGGTCCTGGGGTGCTCTAGAAGGGTCTGGGTGCTTTTAGAAGGGTCCTGGGTGTCTCTAGAAGGGTGTGGGTGATTTTAGAAGGGTCCTGGAGGGCTCTATAAGGGTCTGGGGTCTTTGAGAAGGGTCCTGATGGGCTCTAGAAGGGTGTGGTAACTTTTTGAAGGGTTCTGGGGACTTCTAGAACAGTCTGGTGGCTTTTAGAAGGGTCCTGGGAGGCTCTAGAAGGGTCTGAGGGCTTTTATAATGATCCAGGGAGAGTCTAGAAGGGTCTGGGTGTTTTTTGATGGGTCCTGGGGGGCTCTAGAAGGGTCTGTGGGCTTTTAGAAGGGTCTTGGGGGGCTCTAGAAGGGTCTGTGAGCTGTCAGAAGAGTCCTGGGTGGCTCTGAAAGTGTCTGGGGGCTTTTAGTAGGGTCCTGTGGGCCTCTAGAAGGGTCTGGAGGTTTTTAGAATGGTCCTGGGGGTCTCTAGAAGGGTCTGGAGGCTTTTAGAAGGGTCCTGGGGGGCTCCAGAAGGGTGTGAGGGATTTTAGAAGGGTCCTGGGGGCATCTAGAAGGGTCTGGGGCATTTTAGAAAAGTCCTGGGGGCCTCGAGATGGGTCTGAGGGATTTTAGAAGGGTCCTGGGAGGCTCTGGAAGGGTCTGGGGGTTTTTAGAGGGGTCCTGGGTGGTTTTAGAAGGGTCTAGGGGCTGTTAGAAGGGTCCTGGGGGGCTCTAGATGTGTCTGGGGGCTTTTAGAAGGGTCCTGCGGGAATCTAGAATGGTCTGAGTGCATTTAGAAGGGTCCTGCTGGACTCTAGAAGGGTCAGGGTGTTTTTAGAAGGGTCCTGGGGCCTCTAGATGGGTCTGTGAGCTCTTAGAATGATCCGGGGATGGTCTAGAAGGGTCTGGGGGTTTTTTGAAAGGTCCTAGGGGGATCTAGAAGGGTCTGGGTGCTTTTAGAAGGATTCAGTGAGGGTCTAGAAGGGTCTGGGGGCTTTTAGAAGGGTCTTGGGAGGGTCTAGAAGTGTCTGGGGGCTTTTAGAAGGGTCCTGGAGGGCTCTAGATGGGTCCTGGGGATTTTAGATTGGTCCTGGGTGGCTCTAGTAGGGTCTGGGGTCTTTTAGAAGGGTCCTGGGAGAATCTAGAAGTGTCTGGGGGCTTTTATAAGGGTCCTGGGGGGCTCTAGAAGGGTCAGGGGGCTTTTAGAATGGTCCTGGGGGGCTCTAGAATTGTCTGGGGGCTTTCAGAAGAGTCCTGGGGGGCTCTAGAAGGGTCTGGGGTCCTTAAGAGGGGCCCTGGGTGCCTCTAGATGGGTCCTGGGGATTTTAGATGGGTCCTGGGTGGCTCTAGTAGGGTCTGGGCTCTTTTAGAAGGGTCCTGGCGGGCTCTAGAAGGGTCTGGGGACATTTAGAGGGGCCCTGGGGGACTCTAGAAAGGTCTGGGTGCTTTTAGATGGGTCCTGGGGAGCTCTAGAAGGGTCTAGGGGCTTTTAGAAGGGTCATGGGAGTCTGTAGAAGGGTCTGCGGGCTTTTAAATTGGTTCTGCGGGGCTCTATAAGGGTCTGGGTGCTTTTAGAAAGGTCCTGGGGGGCTCCAGAAGGGTCTGGGGGCTTTTAGAAGGATTCAGGGAGGCTCTAGAAGGGTCTGGGGGCTTTTAGAAGGGTCTTGGGGGGGTCTAGAAGTGTCTGGGGGCTTTTAGAAGAGTCCTGGGGGGCTCTAGAAGGGTCTGGGGTCCTTAAGAGGGGCCCTGGGTGCTTCTAGAAGGGTCTGGGGGCTTTTAGAAGTGTCCTGGGGGGCTCTAGAAGGGTCTAGGGGCTTTTAGAAGGGTCCTGGGGTGCTGTAGAAGGGTCTGGGTGCTATTAGAAGGGTCCTGTGGTGCTCTGGAACGGTCTGGGGGCTTTTAGAAGGGTCCTGGGGGCCTCTAGAAGTGTCTGGAATCTTTCACAAGGGTCCTGGGGGGCTCTAGAAGGGTCTGGGGGCTTTTAGACGGGTCCTATTGGGCTTTAGAAGGATCTGGGTGCTTTTAGAAGGGTCTTGGGGGCTCTAGAAGGGTCTGGGTTCTTTGAGAAGGGTCCTGGGGGGATCTAGAAGGGTCTGGGGGCTTTTAGAAGGATTCAGGGAGAGTCTAGAAGGGTCTGGGTGTTTTTTGATGGGTCCTGGGGGGCTCTAGAAGGGTCTGGGGGCTTTTAGAAGGGTCCTGGGAAGATATAGAAGGGTCTGGGTGCTTTTAGATGGGTCCTGGGGGGTTTATAAAGGGTCAGGGGGCTATTGGAAGGGTTTTGGGTGGCTCTAGAAGGGTCTGGGTGCTTTTAGAAGGTTCCTGGGGGGCTCTAGAAGGGTCTGGGGGCTTTTAGAATGGTCCTGGGAGGCTCTAGATGGGTCCTGGGGATTTTAGAAGGGTCCTGGGTGGCTCTAGTAGGGTCTGGGGTCTTTTAGAAGGGTCCTGGCGGGCTCTAGAAGGGTCTGGGGACATTTAGAGGGGCCCTGGGGGACTCTAGAAAGGTCTGGGTTCTTTTAGAATGGTCCTGGGGAGCTCTAGAAGGGTCTGGAGTCTTTTAGAATGATCCGGGGAGAGTCTAGAAGGGTCTGGGGTTTTTTTGATGGGTCCTGGGGCTATCTAAAAGGGTCTGGGGGCTTTTAGAAGGTTCCTGGGGGGCTCTAGAACGGTCTGGGGGCTTTTAGAAGGGTCCTGGGGGGGTCTAGAAGGGTCTGGGGGCTTTTAGAAGGGTCCTGGGGGGCTCTAGAAAGTCTGGGGGATTTTAGAAGGGTCCTGGGTGGCTCTAGAAGGGTCTGGGTGCTTTTAGAAGTGTCCTGGGGGGCTCTAGTAGGGTATAGGCGCTTTTAGAAGGGTCCTGGGGGCTCTAGAAGGGTCTGGTGTCTTTTAGAAAGGTCCTGGGAGGCTCTAGTAGGGTCTGGGGGCTTTCAGAAGGGTCCTGGGGGCTCTAGAACGGTCTGGGGGCTTTCAGAAAGGTCTTGGGTTGCTCTAGAAGGGTCTGGGGACTTTTAGAAGGGTCGTATGGGGCTCTAGAAAGGTCTGGGGGCTTTTAGAAGGGTCCTGGGGTGCTCTAGAAGGGACGTGGGGCCTTAAGAGGGGCCCTGGGTGGATCTAGATGGGTCTGGTGGCATTTAGAAGGGTCCTGGAGGGCTCTATAAGGGTCTGGGGTCTCTGAGAAGGGACCTGGGGGCCTCTAGAAGGTTCTGGGGGCTTTTAGAAGGGTCCTGGGGTCCTCTAGAACCGTCTGGGGGCTTTTAGAAGGGTCCTGGTACGCTCTAGAAGGGTCTGGGGGCTTTTAGAAGGGTCCTGGGGTGCTCTGGAATGGTCTTAGGGCTTTAAGAAGGGTCCTGGGGGGCTCTAGAAGGGTCTGGGGGCTTTTAGAAGGGTCCTCCTGGCATCTAGAACCGTCTGGGTGCTTTTAGAATGGTCCTGGGAGCGTCTAGAAGGGTCTGGGGGCTTTTAGAACTGTCCTGGGAGGCTCTAGAAAGGTCTGGAGGCATTTAGAAGGGTCCGGGGGGGGCTCTAGAAGGGTCTGGGGTCTTTTAGAAGGGTCCTGGGGGCCTCTAGAAGGGTCTGGAAGCTTTTAGAAGGGTTCTGGTGGGCTCTAGAAGGGTCTGGGGGTTTTAGAAGGGTCCTGGGTGCCGCTAGAAGGGTCTGGGGGCTTTCAGAATTGTCCTGGGGGCCTCTAGAAGAGTCTGGGGTCTATTCGAAGGGTCCGGGGGGGGCTCTAGAAGGGACTGGGTGCTATTAGATGGGTCCTGGGGGGCTCTAGAAGGGTCTGGGGGCTATTAGAAGGGTCCTCGGGGGCTCTGGAAGGGTCTGGGGGCTTTTAGAAGGGTACTCGGGGGCCTCTAGGAGGGTCTTGGGGCTTTTAGAAGGGTCCTGGGTGGCTCTAGAAGGGTCTAGGTGTTTTTAGAAGGATCCAGGGAGGGTCTAGAAGGGTCTGGGGGCTTTTAGATGGGTCCTGGGTGGCTCTAGAAGGGTCTGGAAGCTTTTAGAATTGTCCTGGGGGGCTCTAGAAGTGTCTGGGGGCTTTTAGAAGGGTCCTGGGGGCATCTAGAAGGCTCTGGTGTCTTTTAGAAGGGTCCTGGGTGGCTCTAGAATGGTCTGGGGGCTTTTAGAAGGGTACTGGGGGGCTCTAGAAGGTTCTGGGTGCTTTTAGAAGGGTCCTGGGGAGCTCTAGAAGGCTCTGGTGGCTTTTAGAAGGGTCCTGGGTGGCTATAGAAGGGTCTGGGGGCTTTTAGAAGGGTCCTGGGTGGCTCTAGAAGGGTCTGGGGCATTTTTAAAGGACCCTGAAGGTCTCCAGAAGGGTCTGGGGGCTTTTAGAAGGGTTCTGGGTTGCTCTAGAATGGTCTGGGTGCTTTTAGAAGGTCCCTAAAAGGCTCTAAAGGGTCTGGGGCCTTTGTACACACCTGCAGGGAGACACCAGGATCAAGCAGGTGGGTTTCCCAGGCCCGGCTCATCCTTTGCACTCCGGGTGTGCTGACCCCTGCGAATTCCCCAAATGTGCAAAATTAAAATTTTTGCTCTAGAAGCACCCAGACCCTTCTACAGCCCCCCAGGAACCTTCTAAAAGCACCCAGACACGTCTAGAGCCCCCAGGAACATTCTAAAATCCCCCAGACCCTTTTAGAGACCCCAGTGTGCTTCTCAAATCCCCTGGACTTTCTAGAGACCACCAAAACCTTATAAAGGCCCCCAAAATCTTATAAAGCCCCCCAGGCCCTACTAAACCCCCTTAGGACCCTTCTACAATACCCTAGACCCTTCTAGAGCCACCGAGGACCCTTCTAAAAGGCCCCAGACCCTTCCGGAGCCCCTTAGGAACCTTTTTAGAGACCGTAGACCCTCCTAGATCTTTCAAGGACTCTTCTAAGATCCCCGAGACACTTCTAGGGGTTAGAGGTAGGGTTAGGGTTAGGGTTAGGGTTAGAGGTAGGTTTAGAGTTAGGGTTAGGGTTAGGGTTAGGGTTAGGGTTAGGGTTAGGGTTAGGGTTAGGGTTAGGGTTAGGGTTAGGGTTAGAGTTACGGTTAGGGTTAGGTTTAGAGTTAGGGTTAGGGTTAGGGTTAGGGTTAGGGTTAGGGTTAGGGTTAGGGTTAGGGTTAGGGTTAGGGTTAGGGTTAGGGTTAGGTTTAGAGTTAGGGTTAGGGTTAGGGTTAGGGTTAGGGTTAGAGTTAGGGTTAGGGTTAGGGTTAGGGTTAGAGTTAGGGTTAGGGTTAGGGTTAGGGTTAGAGTTAGGGTTAGGGTTAGGGTTAGGGTTAGAGTTAGGGTTAGGGTTAGGGTTAGGGTTAGGGTTAGAGTTAGTGTTAGGTTAGGGTTAGGGTTAGGGTTAGAGTTAGAGTTAGGCTTAGGTTTAGGGTTAGGGTTAGGGTTAGGGTTAGGGTTAGGGTTAGGGTTAGATTAAGGGTTAGGGTTAGGGTTAGGGTTAGGGTTAGGGTTAGGGTTAGGGTTAGATTAAGGGTTAGGGTTAGGGTTAGGGTTAGGGTTAGAGTTAGGCCAACCTAGGACCTTCAACGGCCCTTGTAAAAGCCCTCAGACAGTTCAACATCCCTCAGGCCCCTCCTAACAGCACCCAGACCCGTCTAGAACCCCCTAGGATCCTCCTAACAGGCCCCAGACAATTCTATATCCTCCCAGGACCCTTCTAAAAGCCCCCAGACCCTTCTAGACAACCCCAGGACCATTTTAAAAGCCCCCAGACCATTCTAGACCCTCTCAGGACCCTTCTAAAAGCACCCAGACATTTCTAGAGCCCCCCAGGACTCATCTAAAACCCCCAGACCCTTCTATAGCCATCCAGGGCCTTTCTAAAAGAACACAGACCCTTCTAGAGCCCCCCAGGACTCTTTTTACAGACCCAAACACTTCCAGAACCTCACAGGACCCTTCTAAAAGCCCCCAGACACTTATAGAGAACCCCAGGACCCTTCTAAAAGCCTCCAGACTATTCTAGAGGCCCGCAGGACCCTTCTGAAAGCACCCAGACATTTCTAGAGACACCCAGGGTCCCTCTAAAAGCACCCAGACCCTTCTAGAGCTCCCCAGGACCCTTCTAAAAGCTAACAGACCCTTCTAGAGCCCCCCAGGACCCTTCTAAAATCCCACAGACCCTTCTAGAGCCCCCCAGGACTCTTCTAAAAGCCCCCAGACCCTTCTAGACCCTCCCGGATCCTTCTAAAAGCACCCAGACCCTTCTAGAGCCTCCTAGTACCCTTCTAAAAGCCCCCAGACCATTCTAGAGGCAGCCAGGACCATTTTAAAAGCCACCAGAGCCTTATAGATGACCCCAGGACACTTCTAAAAGACCCCACACCCTTCTAGAGCCCCCCAGAACCCTTCTAAAATCCTCCAGACCCTTCTAGAGCCCCCCAGGACCCTTCTAAAAGCCCCCAGACCCTTCTAGAGCCTCCCCGTATCATTCTAAAAGCCCCCAGACCCTTCTAGAGGCTCCCAGGACCCTTCTAAAAGCGGCCAGACCCTTCTAGAGCTACCCGGATCCTCCTAAAAGCCCCAGACCCTTCTAGAGGCTCCCCGGATCCTTCTAAATGCACCCAGACCAATCTGAATCCTCCCAGGACCATTCTAAAAGGCCCCAGACCCTTCTAGAGGCCCCCAGGACCCTTCTAAAAGCCCCCAGACCCTTCTAGAGCCCCCAAGGACCCTTCTAAAAGCCCCCAGACCCTTCTAGAGACGCCCAGGACCCTTCTAAATGCCCCCAGACCCTTCTAGAGTCGCCCGGGACCCTTTTAAAAGCCTCCAGACCCTTCTAGAGCCTCCCTGGACCCTTCTAAAAGCCCCCAGACCCTTCTAGAGCCCCCCAGGACCCTTCTAAAAGCCTCCAGACCCTTCTAGAGGCTCCCAGGACCCTTCTGAAAGCCCCCAGACCGTTCTAGAGCTCCCAGGACCTTCTAAAAGCCCCCAGACCCTTCTAGATCACCCCGGGACCCTTCTAAAAGCCCCCAGACCCTTCTAGAGCCTCCAAGGCCCCTTTTAAAAGCCCCCAGACCCTTCTAGAGCCCCCAAGGACCCTTCTAAAATCCCCCAGACCCTTCTAGAGCCCCCCAGGATCCTTCTAAAATTCCCCAGACCCCTCTAGAGCCCCCCAGGACCCTTCTAAATGCCCCCAGACGCTTCTAGAGCCCCCCAGGACACTTCTAAAAGCCTCCAGACTATTCTAGAGGCCGGCAGGACCCTTCTGAAAGCCCCCAGACCCTTCTAGACCCCCAGGGCCTTTCGAAAAGACCCCAGACCATTCTAGAGCCCCTTAGGACTTATCTAAAAGCCCCCAGAACATTCTAGAGCCCCCCAGGAGAATTCTAAAAGCCCCAGACCCTTCTAGAGACATCCAGGGCCCCTCTAAAACCAAACAGACCCTTCTAGAGCCCCCTGGACCCTTCTAAAATCACACAGACCCTTCTAGAGCCCCCAGGACCCTTCTAAAAGCCCCCAGACCATTCTAGAGCCCCCCAGGACCCTTCTGAAAGACCCCAGACCATTCTAGAGCCTCCACGGACCCTTCTAAAAGCCCCCAGACCATTGTAGAGCTCTCCAGGACACTTCTAAAATCACCCAGACCCTTCTAGAGGCCCCTAGAACCCTTCCAAAAGCCCCCAGACCCTTGTAGAGGCACCCAGGGCCCTTCTAAAAGCACCCAGACCCTTTTAGAGACTCCCCAGATGCTTCTAAAAGGCCCCAGACCCTTCTAGACCCTCCCGGATCGTTCTAAAAGCACCCAGACCCATCTGGAGCCTCCCAGGACCCTTCTAAAAGCCCCCAGAACCTTCTAGACCCTCCAGGACCCCTCTAAAAGCCCCCAGACCCGTCTAGAGCACCCCAGGACCCTTCTAAAAGCCCCCAGACTCATCTAGACGCCCCTAGTACCCTTCCAAAAGTCTCCAGACCGTTCTAGAGGCCCCCAGGACCCTTCTAAAAGCCCCCAGACCCTTCTAGATCCTCCCAGGACCCTTCTAAAAGATCCCAGACACTTCTGAAGGTATCCAGGACCCTTCTAAAATCCCCCAGACCCTTCTAGAGGACACCAGGGCCCCTCTAAAACATCCCAGACCCTTCTAAAAGCCACCAGGTACCATTTAAAAGCGCCCAGACCCTTCTAGTTGCCCCCAGGACCCTTCTAAAAGCCTCCAGACCCTTCTAGAGCTCCTCAGGACCCTTCTAATGGCCCCCAGACCCTTCTAGAGCCCCCCAGGACCATTCTAAAAGCCCCCAGACCCTTCTAGAGCCTCCCAGGACCCTTCTAAAAGACCCCAGTCCATTCTAGAGCCCCCCAGGACCCTTCTGAAAGCCCCCAGACCCTTCTACAGCCCCCCGGGACCCTTCTAAAATCCCCCAGACCCTTCTAGAGCCACAAGGTCCCTTCTAAAAGCCCCCAGACCCTTCTAGACCCTCCCCGGATCCTTCTAAAAGCACCCAGACCCTTCTAGAGCCTCCCAGGACCCTTCTGAAAGACCCCAGACCCTTCTACAGCCCCCCAGGACCCTTCTAAAAGCACCCAGACCATTCTAGAGCCCCCAGGACCCATCTAAAAGCACCCAGAACATTCTAGAGACCCCCAGGTCCCTTCTAAAAGCCCCCACACCCTTCTAGAGCCCCCCAGGACGCTTCTAATAGCCTCCAGACCTTTCTAGACCCCCCCGGAGCATTCTAGAAGACCCCAGACCCTTTTAGAGCCTCCCCGGATCCTTCTAAAAGCCCCCAGAGCCTTCTAGATGCCCCCAGGAGCCTTCTAAAAGCCCCCAGACCCTTCTAGACCCTCCCCGGATGGTTCTAAAAGCACCCAGAACCATCTGGAGCCTCCCAGGACCCTTGTAATTGCCCCCAGACCCTTCTAGAGCCCACCAGGACCCTTCTGAAAGCACCCAGACACTTCTAGATCCTCCCAGGACCCTTCTAAGAGCCCCCAGACCCTTCTAGACCCTCCTCGGATGCATCTAAAAGCACCCAGACCCGTCTAGAGCCTCCCAGGAGCCTTCTAAAATCCCTCAGACCCTTCTAGAGGCCCCCAGGACCCTTCTAAAAGCCCCCAGAGCATTCTAGATGCCCCCAGGACCCTTCTAAAAGCCCTCAGAACCTTCTAGAGCCCCCCAGGAGCCTTCTAAAATCCCCCAGACCCTTCTAGAGCCTCCCAGGACCATTCTAAAAGCCCCCAGACCCTTCTAGAGCTCCCCAGGACCCTTCTAAAATACCCCAGATCCTTCTAGAGGCACCCAGGACCCCTCTAATGGTCCCCAGACCCTTCTAGAGCCCCCAAGGACCATTCTAAATGCCCCCAGAGCCTTCTAGACCCTCCCCGGATCATTCTAAAAGCTACCAGACCCTTCTAGAGCCTCCCAGGACCCTTCTAAAAGCCCCCAGACCCTTCTAGAGACTCCACGGACCCTTCTAATAGCCCCCGGACCAGTCTAGAGCTCTCCAGGTCCGTTCTAAAATCCCCCAGATCCTTCTAGATGCCCCTAGGACCCTTTCAAAAGCCTCCAGACCCTTCTAGAGCCCCCCAGGACCCTTCTGAAAGCCCCCAGACCCTTCTAGAGCCCCCCAGGACCATTCTAGACGCCCCCAGACCATTCTAGAGCCCCCCAGGACTCTTCTAAAAGCCCCCAGACCATTCTAGAGCTCCCCAGGACCCTTCTAAAAGCACCCAGACCCTACTAGAGTCCCGCAGGACCCTTCTAAAAGCACCCAGACCCTTCTAGAGCCCCCCAGGACCATTTTAAAATCCCCCAGACCCTTCTAGAGCCCCCAAGGACGCTTCTAAGAGCCCCCAGGCCCTTCTAGACCCTCCTCGGATGCATCTAAAAGCACCCAGACCCTTCTAGAGCCTCCCAGGAACCTTCTAAAATCCCTCAGACCCTTCTAGAGGCTCCCAGGACCCTTCTAAAAGCCCCCAGAGCCTTCTAGATGCCCCCAGGACCCTTCTAAAATCCCTCACACCCTTCTAGAGGCACCCAGGACCCTTCTAAAAGCCCCTAGACCCTTCTAGAGCCTCCCAGGACCCTTCTAAAAGCCCCCAGACCCTTCTAGAGCCTCCCAGGACCCTTCTAAAGGCACCCAGACCATTATAGAGCCCCCCAGGACCCTTCTAAAAGCCCCCAGGCCCTTCTTGAGCCTCCACGGACCCTTCTAAAAGCCCCCAGACCATTCTAGAGCTCCCCAGGACCCTTCAAAAAGCTTCTAGACCCTTCTAGAGTCCCGCAAGACCTTTCTAAAAGACCCCAGACCCTTCTAGAGCCCCCCAGGACCTTTCTAAAATCACCCAGACCCTTCTAGAGCCCCCCAGAACCCTTCTAAAAGCACCCAGACCCTTCTAGACCCTCCCCAGATCCTTCTAAAAGCACCCAGACCCTTCTAGAGCCTCCCAGAACCCTTCTAAAAGCCCTCACACCCTTCTAGAGGTCCCCAGGACCCTTCTAAAAGCCCCCAGACCCTTCTAGAGCCTTCCAGGACACTTCTAAAAGGCCCAGACCCTTCTAGAACTCCCCAGGACCATTCTAAAATCCCCCAGACACTTCTATGGGCCCCCAGGGCCCCTCTAATGGTTCCCAGACACTTCTAGAGAACCCAAGGACCCTTCTAAATGCACCCAGAGCCTTCTAGACCCTCCCCGGATCATTCAAAAAGCCCCCAGACCATTCTAGACCCCCCCAGGACCCTTCTAAAAGCTCCCAGACTATTCTAGAGGACCCTACCAACATCCCAAAAGGCCCCAGACCCTTCTAGAGCCCCCCAGGACCCTTCTGAAAGCCCCCAGACCCTTCTAGAGCCCCCCAGGACCCTTCTAAAAAACCCCTAACCCTTCTAGAGCCACCCAGGACCCTTCTAAAAGCCTCCAGACCCGTCTAGAAGCCCGCAGGACTCTTCGAAAGCCCCCAGATCATTCTATGCCGCCCCAGGACTCTTCTAAAAGCCCCCAGACCCTTCTAGAGCCCCCCAGGACCATTCTAAAAGACCCCAAACCATTCTAGAGCCCCCCAGGACTCTTCTAAAAGCCCCCAGACCATTCTAGAGCCCCCCAGGACTCTTCTAAAAGCCCCCAGACCGTTCTAGAGCCCCCCAGGACCCTTTTAAAAGCCCCCAGACCATTCTAGAGCTACCCAGGACCCTTCTAAAAGCCAACAGACCATGCTAGAGCCAACCAGGACCCTTCTAAAATCCCCCAGACCCTTCTAGACCTTCCCCGGATCCTTCTAAAAGCACCCAGACCCTTCTAGACCTTCCCCGGATCCTTCTAAAAGCACCCAGACCCTTCTAGAGCCTCCCAGGAACCGTCTAAAATCCCTCAGACCCTTCTAGATGACCCAGGACCATTCTAAAAGCCCCCACACCCTTCTAGAGCACCCCAGGACGCTTCTAAAAACCTCCAGACCCTTCTAGAGCCAACCAGGTCCCTTCTAAAAGCCCCCAGACCCTTCTAGAAGGCCCCCAGTACCCTTCTAAAAGCCCACAGACACTTCTAGAGGCCCCCAGGACCCTTCTGAAAGCCCCCAGACGCTTCTAGAGACGCCCAGGACCCTTCTAAATGCCCCCAGACCCTTCTAGAGTCCCCCGGGACCCTTTTAAAAGACTCCAGACCCTTCTAGAGGCCCCCAGGACCCTTCTGAAAGCCCCCAGACCCTTCTAGAGCCCCCCAGGACCCTTCTAAAAGCCTCCAGACCCTTCTAGAGGCTCCCAGGACCCTTCTGAAAGACCCCAGACCGTTCTAGAGCTCCCCAGGACCTTCTAAAAGCCCCCAGACACTTCTAGAGCCCCCCAGGACCCTTCTGAAAGCCCCCAGACCCTTCTACAGCCCCCCGGGACCCTTCTAAAATCCCCCAGACCCTTCTAGAGCCACAAGGTCCCTTCTAAAAGCCCCCAGACCCTTCTAGACCCTCCCCGGATCCTTCTAAAAGCACCCAGACCATTCTAGAGCCTCCCAGGAACCTTCTGAAAGACCCCAGACCCTTCTACAGCCCCCCAGGACCCTTCTAAAAGCACCCAGACCATTCTAGAGCCCCCAGGACCCATCTAAAAGCACCCAGAACATTCTAGAGACCCCCAGGTCCCTTCTAAAAGCCCCCACACCCTTCTAGAGCCCCCCAGGACGCTTCTAATAGCCTCCAGACCTTTCTAGACCCCCCCGGAGCATTCTAGAAGCCCCCAGACCCTTTTAGAGCCTCCCCGGATCCTTCTAAAAGCCCCAAGAGCCTTCTAGATGCCCCCAGGAGCCTTCTAAAAGCCTCCAGACCTTTCTAGAGCCCCCCAGGACCCTTCTAAAAGCCCCCAGACCCTTCTAGACCCTCCCCGGATCGTTCTAAAAGCACCCAGAACCATCCGGAGCCTCCCAGGACCCTTGTAAATGCCCCCAGACCCTTCTAGAGCCCCCCAGGACCCTTCAAAAAGGCCCAGACCCTTCTAGAACTCCCCAGGACCATTCTAAAATCCCCCAGACCCTTCTATAGGCCCCCAGGACCCCTCTAATGGTCCCCAGACCCTTCTAGAGCTTCCAAGGACCCTTCTAAAAGCCCCCAGAGCCTTCTAGACCCTCCCCGGATCATTCTAAAAGCTATAAGACCCTTCTAGTGTCCCCCAGGACCCTTCTAAAAGCCCCCAGACCCTTCTAGAGATTCCACGGACCCTTCTAATAGCCCCCGGACCATTCTAGAGCTCTCCAGGACCGTTCTAAAATCCTCCAGATCCTTCTAGATGCCCCTAGGACCCTTTCAAAAGCCCCCAGAACCTTCTAGAGCCCCCCAGGACCATTCTAGAAGCCCGCAGACCATTATAGAGCCCCCCCAGGACTCTTCTAAAAGCCCCCAGACCATTCTAGAGCTACCCAGGACCCTTCTAAAAGCCTCCAGACACTTCTAGAGTCCCGCAGTACCCTTCTAAAAGCACCCAGACCCTTCTAGAGCCCCCCAGGACCATTCTAAAATCCCCCAGACCCTTCTAGAGCCCCCCAGGACCCTTCTAAGAGCCCCTAGGCCTTCTAGACACTTTTCGGATGCATCTAAAAGCACCCAGACCCTTCTAGAGCCTCCCAGGAACCTTCTAAAATCCCTCAGACCCTTCTAGAGGCTCCCAGGACCCTTCTAAAAGCCCCCAGACCCTTCTAGATGCCCCCAGGACCCTTCTAAAATGCCTCCAGACCCTTCTAGAGCCTCCCAGGACCCTTCTAAAAGCCCCTAGACCCTTCTAGAGCCTCCCAGGACCCTTCGAAAAGCCCCCAGACCCTTCTAGAGCCTCCCAGGACCCTTCTAAAAGCCCCCAGACCATTATAGAGCCCCCCAGGACCCTTCTAAAAGCCAACAGACTATTCTAGAGCCACCCAGGACCCTTCTAAAATCCCACAGACACTTCTAGAGCCCCCCAGGACCCTTCTAAAAGAACCCAGACCCTTCTAGACCTTCCCCGGATCCTTCTAAAAGCACCCAGACCCTTCTAGAGCACCCCAGGAACCGTCTAAAATCCCTCAGACCTTTCTAGATGCCCCCAGGACCCTTCTAAAAGCCCCCACACCCTTCTAGAGCACACCAGGACGCTTCTAAAAACCTCCAGACCCTTCTAGAGCCACCCAGGACCCTTCTAAAAGCCCCCAGACCCTTCTAGAGGCCCCCAGTACCCTTCTAAAAGCACCCAGTCCCTTCTAGAGCCTCCCAGGACCCTTCTAAAAGCCCCCAGACCATTCTAGAGCTCCCCAGGACCCTTCTAAAAGCCTCTAGACCCTTCTAGAGTCCCGCAGGACCTTTCTAGAAGCCCCCAGACCCTTCTAGAGCCCCCCAGGACCCTTCTAAAATCACCCAGACCCTTCTAGAGCCCCCCAGAACCCTTCTAAAAGCACCCAGACCCTTCTAGATCCTCCCCAGATCCTTCTAAAAGCACCCAGACCCTTCTAGAGCCTCCCAGGAACTTTCTTAAAGCCCTCACACCCTTCTAGAGGCCCCCAGGACCCTTCTAAAAGCCCCCAGACCCTTCTAGAGCCTCCCAGGACCCTTCTAAAAGGCCCAGACCCTTCTAGAACTCCCCAGGACCATTCTAAAATCCCCCAGACCCTTCTATAGGCCCCCAGGACCCCTCTAATGGTCCCCAGACCCTTCTAGAGCCCCCAAGGACCCTTCTAAAAGCCCCCAGACCCTTCTAGATGCCCCCAGGACCCTTCTAAAAGCCCCCAGACCCTTCTAGAGCCCCCCTGGACCCTTCTAAACGCCCCCAGACCCTTCTAGAGCCCCCCAGGACCCTTCTAAAAGCCCCCAGACCCTTCTAGAGCCCCCCTGAAACCTTCTAAAAGGCCCCAGACCCTTCTAGAGACCCGCAGGACCCTTCTAAATGCCCCCAGACCCTTCTAGAGCTCCCCAGGACAATTCTAAAAGCCCCCAGACCATTCTAGAGCCCCCAAGGACCCTTCTAAAAGCACCCAGACCCTTCTAGATCCTCCCAGGACCCTTCTAAAAGCCCCCAGACACTTCTAGAGTCCCCCAGGACCCTTCTAAAATCCCCCAGCCCCTTCTAGAGGCACCCAGGGCCCCTCTAATGGTCCCCATACCCTTCTAGAGCCCCCAAGGACCTTTCTAAAAGCCCTCAGACCCTTCCAGACCCTCCCCGGATACTTCTAAAAGCCCCCAGACCCTTCTAAAGACCCCCAACCATTCTAAAAGCCCCCAGACCATTCTAGAGCCTCCACGGACCCTTCTATAAGCCACCAGACCCTTCTAGAGCTCCCCAGCACAATTCTAAAAGCCCCCAGACCCTTCTAGAGGCCCTTAGGTCCCCTCTAATGGACCCCAGACCCTTCTAGAGCCCCCAAGGACACTTCTAAAAGCCCGCAGACCCTTGTAGAGCCTCCCAGGACCCTTCTAAAAGCCCCCAGACACTTCTTGAGCTCCCCAGGACCCTTCTAAAAGCCCCCAGACACTTCTAGAGGCCCCCAGGGCCCCTCTAATGGTCCCCAGACCCTTCTAGAGCCCCCAAGGACCCTTCTAAAAGACCCCAGACCCTTCTAGACCCTCCCCGGATCCTTCTAAAAGCCCCCAGACCCTTCTAGAGCCCCCCAGGACCCTTCTAAAAGCCCCCAGACCATTCTAGAGCCTAGACGGACCCTTCCAAAAGCCCCCAGACCCTTCTAGAGGCACCCAGGGCCCTTCTAAAAGCACCCAGACCCTTTTAGAGACTCCCCGGATCCTTCTAAAAGCCCCCAGACCCTTCTAGAATCTCCCCGGATCGTTCCAAAAGCACCCAGACCCAATTGGAGCCTCCCAGGACCCTTCTAAAAGCCACCAGACCATTCTAGAGCCCCCCAGGACCCTTCTGAAAGCCCCTAGACCATTCTAGAGCCTCCACGGACCCTTCTACAAGCCCCCAGACCATTGTAAAGCTCTCCAGGACCCTTCTAAGATCACCCAGACCCTTCTAGAGGCCCCTAGAACCCTTCCAAAAGCCCCCAGACCCTTCTAGAGGCACCCAGGGCCCTTCTAAAAGCACCCAGACCCTTTTAGAGGCTCCCCGGATGCTTCTAAAAGCCCCCAGACCCTTCTAGACCCTCCCCGGATCGTTCTAAAAGCACCCAGACCCATCTGGAGCCTCCCAGGACCCTTCTAAAAGCCCCCAGACCCTTCTAGAGCCCCCCAGGACCCTACTGAAAGCCCCCAGACCCTTCTAGAGCCCCCCAGGACCCTCCTAAATGCCCCCAGACCCTTCTAGAGCCACCCAGGACCCTTCTAAAAGCACCCAGACCCTTCTAGACCCTCCCAGGACCCTTCTAAAAGGCCCCAGACCCTTTTAGAGTCTCCCAGTACCCTTCTAAAAGCCCCTAGACCCTTCTAGATCTCCCCAGGACCATTCTAAAACCCCCAGACCATTCTAGAGGCTCCCAGGGCCCCTCTAATGGTCCCCAGACCTTTCTAGAGCCCTCAAGGACCTTTCTAAAAGCCCCCAGACCCTTCTAGAGACCCGCAGGACCCTTCTAAAAGCCCCCAGAGCCTTCTAGACCCTTCCAGGACCCCTCTAAAAGCCCCCAGACCCGTCTAGATACCCCCAGGTCCCTTCTAAAAGCCCCCACACCCTTCTAGAGCCCCCCAGGACGCTTCTAATAGTCTCCAGACCTTTCTAGACCCCCCCGGAGCATTCTAGAAGCCCCCAGACCCTTTTAGAGCCTCCCCGGATCCTTCTAAAAGCCCCCAGAGCCTTCTAGACCCTCCCCGGATCGTTCTAAAAGCACCCAGAACCATCTGGAGCCTCCCAGGACCCTTCTAAAAGCCCTCAGACCCTTCTAGACCCCCCCAGGACCCTTCTAAAAGCACCCAGACACTACTAGATCCTCCCAGGACCCTTCAAAGAGCACCCAGACCCTTCTAGACCCTCCTCGGATGCATCTAAAAGCACCCAGACCCTTCTAGAGCCTCCCAGGAGCCTTCTAAAATCCCTCAGACCCTTCTAGAGGCCCCCAGGACCCTTCTAAAAGCCCCCAGAGCCTTCTAGATGCCCCCAGGACCCTTCTAAAAGCCCTCAGAGCCTTCTAGACCCCCCCAAACCCTTCTAAAAGCCCCAAGACCCTTCTAGAGCCTCCCAGGACCATTCTAAAAGCCCCCAGACCCTTCTAGAGCTCCCCAGGACCCTTCTAAAATACCCCAGACCCTTCTAGAGGCACCCAGGACCCCTCTAATGGTCCCCAGACCCTTCTAGAGTCCCAAGGACCATTCTAAATGCCCCCAGAGCCTTCTAGACCCTCCCCGGATCATTCTAAAAGCTACCAGACCCTTCTAGAGCCCCCCAGGACCCTTCTGAAAGCACCCAGACCCTTCTAGAGCCCCCCAGGACCCTTCTAAAAGCCTCCAGACCCTTCTAGAGTCCCGCAGGACCCTTCTAAAAGCCCCCAGACCCTTCTAGAGCCCCCCAGGACCATTCTAAAATCCCCCAGACCCTTCTAGAGCCCCCCAGGACCCTTCTAAGAGCCCCCAGACAATTCTAGACCCTCCTCGGATGCATCTAAAAGCACATAGACCCTTCTAGAGCCTCCCAGGAACCTTCTAAAATACCTCAGACCCTTCTAGAGACTCCCAGGACCCTTCTAAAAGCACCCAGAGCCTTCTAGATGCCCCCAGGACCCTTCTAAAAGCCCTCACACCCTTCTAGAGGCCCCCAGGACCCTTCTAAAAGCCCCTAGACCCTTCTAGAGCCTCCCAGGACCCTTCTAAAAGCCCCCAGACCCTTCTAGAGCCTCCAAGGACCCTTCTAAAACACCCCAGAGCATTCTAGAGCTCCCCAGGACCCTTCTAAAAGCCTCTAGACCCTTCTAGAGTCCCGCAGGACCTTTCTAAAAGCCCCCAGACCCTTCTAGAGCCCCCCAGGACCCTTCTAAAATCACCCAGACCCTTCTAGAGCCTCCACGGACCCTTCTAAAACCCCCCAGACCCTTCTAGAGCTCCCCAGGACCCTTCTAAAAGCCTCTAGACCCTTCTAGAGTCCCGCAGGACCTTTCTAAAAGCCCCCAGACCCTTCTAGAGCCCCCCAGGACCCTTCTACAATCACCCAGACCCTTCTAGAGCCCCCCAGAACCCTTCTAAAAGCACCCAGACACTTCTAGACCCTCCCCAGATCCTTCTAAAAGCACCCAGACCCTTCTAGAGCCTCCCAGGAACCTTCTAAAAGCCCTCACACCCTTCTAGGGGCCCCCAGGACCCTTCTAAAAGCCCCCAGACCCTTCTAGAGCCTCCCAGGACCCTTCTAAAAGGCCCAGACCCTTCTAGAACTCCCCAGGACCATTCTAAAATCCCCCAGACCCTTCTATATGTCCCCAGGGCCCCTCTAATGGTCCCCAGACCCTTCTAAAGCCCCCAAGGACCCTTCTAAAGGCACCCAGAGCCTTCTAGACCCTCCCCGGATCATTTTAAAAGCCCCCAGACCATTCTAGAGCCCCCCAGGACCCTTCTAAATGCTCCCAGACCCTTCTAGAGGCCCCTAGCACCATTCCAAAAGGCCCCAGACCCTTCCAGAGCCCCCCAGGACCCTTCTGAAAGCACCCAGACCCTTCTAGAGCCCACCTGGACCATTCTAAAAGACCCCTAACCCTTCTAGAGCCACCCAGGACCCTTCTAAATGCCTCCAGATCCTTCTAGAGGCCCGCAGGACTCTTCTAAAAGCCCCTAGACCCATCTAGGGCCCCCCAGGACCGTTCTAAAAGCACCCAGAATCTTCTAGGCTTTCAGAACGGTCCTGGGGGACCCTAGAATGGTCTGGGGGCTATTAGAATGTTCCTGGGGGGGTCTAGAAGGGTCTGGAGCTATTAGAAGGGTCCTGGGGGGCTCTAGAAGGGTCTGAGGCCTTTTAGATGGGTCCTGGGCTCCTCTAGAAGGGTCTGGGGGCTTTTACAATGGTCCTGGGAGGCTCTAGAAGGGTCTGGGGGCTTTTAAAAGGGTTCTGGGGGGCTCTAGAAGGGTCTGGGGGCTTATAGAAGGGTCCTGGGTGCCCCTAGAAGGGTCTGGGGGCTTTCAGAATGGTACTGGGGGCCTCTAGAAGGGTCTGGGGGCTATTAGAAGGGTCTGGGGGCTATTAGAAGGGTCCTGGGGGGCTCTAGAAGGGTCTGGGGGCTTTTAAAAGGGTTCTGGGGGGCTCTAGAAGGGTCTTGGGGCTTTTAGAAGGGTCCTGGGCGGCTCTGGAAGGTTCTGGGGACTTTTAGAAGCGTCCTGGGTGTCTCTAGAAGGGTCTGGGGGCTTTTAGAATATTCCGGGGGGGCTCTAGAAGGGTCTGGGTGATTTTAGAAGGGTCGTGGGGGGCTCTAGAAGGGACGGGGGTCAATAAGTGGGGCCCTGGGCGCCTCTAGAAGTTTCTGGGTGCTTTTAGAAGGGTCCGGGGGGGCTCTAGAAGGGTCTGGAGGCTTTTAGAAGGGTCATGGGGTCTCTAGAAAGGTCTTTGGTCTTTGAAAAGGGTCCTTGGGTGGCTCTAGAAGGGTCTGGGTGCTTTTGGAAGCGTCCTGGGTGCCTCAAGAAGGGTCAGGGTGATTTTATAGGGTCCTGGGGGTTTCTAGAAGGGTCTGGGGGCTTTTAGAAGGGTCCTGGGGGGCTCTAGAAGGGTCTGGGGGCCTCAAGAGGGGCCCAGGGTGCCTCTAGAAAGGTCTGGGGGCTTTTACAGTGGTCCTTGGGTGTCTCTAGAAGGGTTTGGAGGCTTTTAGAGGGGTCCTGGGGCGCTCTAGAAGGGTCTGGAGGCTTTTAGAGGGGTCCTGGTGGGTTCTAGAAGGGTCTGGGTGCTTTTAGAAGGGTCCTGGGGGGCTGTAGAAGGGTCTGGGGGCTTTTAGAAGGGTCCTGGGAGGTTTTAGAAGGGTCTGGGTTCTTTTAGAAGGATCCGGGGAGGGTCTAGAAGGGTCTCGGTGATTTTAGAAGGGTCCTGGGGGGCTCTAGATGGGTCTGGAGGCATTTAGATGGGTCCGGGGGGGCTCTAGAAGGGTCTGGGGGCTTTTAGAACGGTCTTGGGAGGCTTTAGAAGGGTCTGGGTGCTTTTAGAAGGGTCCTGGTGAGATCTATAAGGGTGTGGGTGCTTTTAGAAGGGTCCTGAGAGGTTCTAGAAAAAGCTGGGTGCAATTATAAGGGTCCTGGGGGCCTCTAGAAGGGTCTGGAGGCTTTTAGAAAGGACCTGGGGGGCTCTAGAAGGGTCTGGGGTCTTTTAGATTGATCCGTGGAGGGTCTAGAAGAGTCTGGGTACCTTTAGAAGGGTCCTGGGGGTAACTGGAAGGGTATGGGAGCTTTTACAAGGTTCCTGGATGCCTCTAGAAGGGTCTGGGAGCTTTCAGAAGGGTCCTGGGGGCCTCTAGAAGGGTCTTGGGGCTTTTAGAAGTGTACTGAGGGGCTTTAGAAGGGTCTGGGTGCTTTTAGAAGGGTCCTGTGTGGCTCTAGAATGGTCTGGGGGCTTTTAGAATGGTCCTAAAATCACTTAGACCCTTCTCGAGGCCCCCAGGACCCTTCTAAAACCCCCAGAACCTTCTAGATGCCCCCAGTACCCTTCTAAAAGCACTCACACCCTTCTGGAGCCACCCAGGACCCTTCTAAAAGCCCCCAGACCCTTCTAGACCCTCCCAGGACCATTCTAAAAGCCTCCAGACACTTCCAGAGCCACCCAGGACACTTCTGAAAGATCCCAGACCCTTCTAGAGCCCCCCACGACCCTTCTAAAAGCCCCCAGACCCTTCTAGAGCCCCCCAGGACCCTTCTAAAAGCCCCCAGACCATTCTAGAGCCACACAGGACCCTTCTAAAAGCCCCCAGACCCTTCTAGATCTCCCCAGGACCCTTCTGAAAGCCCCCAGACCCTTCCAGAGCCACACAGAACCCTTCTAAAAGCCCCCAGACCATTCTAGAGGCCCCCAGGATCCTTCTAAAAGCCCCCAGACCCTTCTAGAGCCCCCCAGGACCCTTATAAAAGCCCCAAGACACTTCTAGAGCCCCCCAGGACCCTTCTAGAAGACACCAGACACTTCTAGAGCCCCACAACCCATTCTAATTGCCCCCAGACCCTTCTAGAGGCCCGTAGGACCCTTCCCAAAGACACTAGACCCTTCTAGAGCTACCCAGGACCCTTCTAAAAGCTCCCAGACCATTCTAGTCCCATCCTGTATCGTTCTAAAAGCACCCAGACCCATCTGGAGCCTCCGCGGACCCTTCTAAAAGCCCCCAGACCCTTCTAGAGGCCCCCAGGACCCTTCTAAAAGACCCCAGACCCTTCTAGAGCTCCCCAGGACCCTTCTAAATGCCCCCAGACCATTCTAGAGCCCCCCCAGGACCCTTCTAAAAGCCCCCAGACCATTCTAGAGGCCTCCAGGACCATTCTGACAGCTTCCAGACACTTCTAGAGCACCCCAGGACCCTTCTAAAAGCATCCAGACATTTCTAGAGCCTCCCAGGACCCTTCTAAAAGCCCTCACACCTTTCTAGACCCCCCCAGAACCCTTCTAGAAGCCCCCCGACCATTATAGAGCCCCCAAGGACCCTTCTAAAATCCCCCAGACCCTTCTAGAGCCCCCCAGGACCGATCTAAAAGCACCCAGACACTTCTAGGCTTTCAGAAGAGTCCTGGGGGCCTCTAGGATGGTCTGGGGGCTATTAGAATGCTCCTGGGGGGCTCTAGAATAGTCTGGGAGCTATTAGAAGGGCCCTGGGGGGCTCTAGAAGGGTCTAGGGGTTTTTAGAAGTGTTCTGGGAGGCTCTAGAAGGGTCTGGGGCTTTTAGAAGGGTCCTGGGAGGCTGTAGAAGGGTCTGGAATCTTTTAGAATGGTCCTTGTGGGCTCTAGAAGGGTCTGGGTGCATTTAGAAGGGTCCTGGGGGCCTCTGGAAGGGTCTGGACGCTTTTAGAGGGGTCCTGGTGGGCTCTAGATGTGTCTGGGGACTTTTAAAAGGGTCCTGGAGGTCTCTAGAATGGTCTGGGTGCTTTTAGAAGGGTCCTGGGGGGCTCAAGAAGGGTCTGGGGGCTTTTAAAAGGGTCCTGGGGAGCTCTAGAATGGTCTGGGGGCTTTTAGAAGGGTCCTGGGGGGCTCTAGAAGGGTCTGGTGGCCCTAAGAGGGGCCCTGGGGTCCTCTAGAATGGTCTGTGGGCTTTTAGAACGGTCCTGGGGGCGTCTAGAAGGGTCTGGGGACTCTTAGAAGGGTTCTGGGGGGCTCTAGAAGGGTGTGGGGGCTTTTAGAATTGTCGTGGGAGGTTCTAGAAGGTTCTGGGGGCTTTTGGAAGGGTCCTGGTGTCTCTAGAAGCGTCTGGGGGCTTTTAGAATAATCCTGGTGGCTTCTAAAAGGGTCTGCGGAATTTTAGACGGGTCCTGGTAGCCTCTAGAAGTGTCTGGCTGCTTTTAGAAGGGCCCTGGGGGCTCTAGAAGGGTCTGGGGTCTTTTAGAATGATCCGGGGAGGGTCTAGAAGGGTCTGGGGTCTTTTAGAAGGGTCCGGGGAAGGTGTAGAAGGGTCTGGGGTCTTTCAGAAGGGTCCTGGGGGGCTCTAGAAGGGTCTGGGGGCTTTTTGAAGGGTCCTGGGGGGCTCTAGAAAGGTCTGGGGGCTTTTAGAAGGGTCCTGGGTGGCTCTAAAAAGGTCTGGGGTCTTTTAGAAGGGTCCTGGGTGGATCTGGAAGGGTCTGGGGGCTTTTAGAAGGGTACTGGTGTATTCTAGAGGGGTCTGGGGGCATTTAGAACGGTCCTGGGGGCCTCTAGAAGTGTCTGGAGGCTTTTAGAAGGGTCCTGGGGGGCTCTAGAATGGTCTGGGGTCTTTTAGAAAGGTCCTGGGAAGCTCTAGAAGGGTCTGGGGGCTTTTAGAAGGGTCCTGGGTGGTTCTAGAATGGTCTGGTGGTTTTTAGAATGGTCCTGGGTGCTCTAGAAATGTCTGGGGGCTTTTAAAAGGGTTCTGGGGGGCTCTAGAAGGGTCTTGGGGCTTTTAGAAGGGTCCTGGGCGGCTCTGGAAGGTTCTGGGGACTTTTAGAAGCGTCCTGGGTGTCTCTAGAAGGGTCTGGGGGCTTTTAGAATATTCCGGGGGGGCTCTAGAAGGGTCTGGGTGATTTTAGAAGGGTCGTGGGGGGCTCTAGAAGGGACGGGTGTCAATAAGTGGGGCCCTGGGCGCCTCTAGAAGTTTCTGGGTGCTTTTAGAAGGGTCCGGGGGGGCTCTAGAAGGGTCTGGAGGCTTTTAGAAGGGTCATGGGGTCTCTAGAAAGGTCTTTGGTCTTTGAAAAGGGTCCTTGGGTGGCTCTAGAAGGGTCTGGGTGCTTTTGGAAGCGTCCTGGGTGCCTCAAGAAGGGTCAGGGTGATTTTATAGGGTCCTGGGGGTTTCTAGAAGGGTCTGGGGGCTTTTAGAAGGGTCCTGGGGGGCTCTAGAAGGGTCTGGGGGCCTCAAGAGGGGCCCAGGGTGCCTCTAGAAAGGTCTGGGGGCTTTTACAGTGGTCCTTGGGTGTCTCTAGAAGGGTTTGGAGGCTTTTAGAGGGGTCCTGGGGCGCTCTAGAAGGGTCTGGAGGCTTTTAGAGGGGTCCTGGTGGGTTCTAGAAGGGTCTGGGTGCTTTTAGAAGGGTCCTGGGGGGCTGTAGAAGGGTCTGGGGGCTTTTAGAAGGGTCCTGGGAGGTTTTAGAAGGGTCTGGGTTCTTTTAGAAGGATCCGGGGAGGGTCTAGAAGGGTCTCGGTGATTTTAGAAGGGTCCTGGGGGGCTCTAGATGGGTCTGGAGGCATTTAGATGGGTCCGGGGGGGCTCTAGAAGGGTCTGGGGGCTTTTAGAACGGTCTTGGGAGGCTTTAGAAGGGTCTGGGTGCTTTTAGAAGGGTCCTGGTGAGATCTATAAGGGTGTGGGTGCTTTTAGAAGGGTCCTGAGAGGTTCTAGAAAAAGCTGGGTGCAATTATAAGGGTCCTGGGGGCCTCTAGAAGGGTCTGGAGGCTTTTAGAAAGGACCTGGGGGGCTCTAGAAGGGTCTGGGGTCTTTTAGATTGATCCGTGGAGGGTCTAGAAGAGTCTGGGTACCTTTAGAAGGGTCCTGGGGGTAACTGGAAGGGTATGGGAGCTTTTACAAGGTTCCTGGATGCCTCTAGAAGGGTCTGGGAGCTTTCAGAAGGGTCCTGGGGGCCTCTAGAAGGGTCTTGGGGCTTTTAGAAGTGTACTGAGGGGCTTTAGAAGGGTCTGGGTGCTTTTAGAAGGGTCCTGTGTGGCTCTAGAATGGTCTGGGGGCTTTTAGAATGGTCCTAAAATCACTTAGACCCTTCTCGAGGCCCCCAGGACCCTTCTAAAACCCCCAGAACTTTCTAGATGCCCCCAGTACCCTTCTAAAAGCACTCACACCCTTCTGGAGCCACCCAGGACCCTTCTAAAAGCCCCCAGACCCTTCTAGACCCTCCCAGGACCATTCTAAAAGCCTCCAGACACTTCCAGAGCCACCCAGGACACTTCTGAAAGATCCCAGACCCTTCTAGAGCCCCCCACGACCCTTCTAAAAGCCCCCAGACCCTTCTAGAGCCCCCCAGGACCCTTCTAAAAGCCCCCAGACCATTCTAGAGCCACACAGGACCCTTCTAAAAGCCCCCAGACCCTTCTAGATCTCCCCAGGACCCTTCTGAAAGCCCCCAGACCCTTCCAGAGCCACACAGAACCCTTCTAAAAGCCCCCAGACCATTCTAGAGGCCCCCAGGATCCTTCTAAAAGCCCCCAGACCCTTCTAGAGCCCCCCAGGACCCTTATAAAAGCCCCAAGACACTTCTAGAGCCCCCCAGGACCCTTCTAGAAGACACCAGACACTTCTAGAGCCCCACAACCCATTCTAATTGCCCCCAGACCCTTCTAGAGGCCCGTAGGACCCTTCCCAAAGACACTAGACCCTTCTAGAGCTACCCAGGACCCTTCTAAAAGCTCCCAGACCATTCTAGTCCCATCCTGTATCGTTCTAAAAGCACCCAGACCCATCTGGAGCCTCCGCGGACCCTTCTAAAAGCCCCCAGACCCTTCTAGAGGCCCCCAGGACCCTTCTAAAAGACCCCAGACCCTTCTAGAGCTCCCCAGGACCCTTCTAAATGCCCCCAGACCATTCTAGAGCCCCCCCAGGACCCTTCTAAAAGCCCCCAGACCATTCTAGAGGCCTCCAGGACCATTCTGACAGCTTCCAGACACTTCTAGAGCACCCCAGGACCCTTCTAAAAGCATCCAGACATTTCTAGAGCCTCCCAGGACCCTTCTAAAAGCCCTCACACCTTTCTAGACCCCCCCAGAACCCTTCTAGAAGCCCCCCGACCATTATAGAGCCCCCAAGGACCCTTCTAAAATCCCCCAGACCCTTCTAGAGCCCCCCAGGACCGATCTAAAAGCACCCAGACACTTCTAGGCTTTCAGAAGAGTCCTGGGGGCCTCTAGGATGGTCTGGGGGCTATTAGAATGCTCCTGGGGGGCTCTAGAATAGTCTGGGAGCTATTAGAAGGGCCCTGGGGGGCTCTAGAAGGGTCTAGGGGTTTTTAGAAGTGTTCTGGGAGGCTCTAGAAGGGTCTGGGGCTTTTAGAAGGGTCCTGGGAGGCTGTAGAAGGGTCTGGAATCTTTTAGAATGGTCCTTGTGGGCTCTAGAAGGGTCTGGGTGCATTTAGAAGGGTCCTGGGGGCCTCTGGAAGGGTCTGGACGCTTTTAGAGGGGTCCTGGTGGGCTCTAGATGTGTCTGGGGACTTTTAAAAGGGTCCTGGAGGTCTCTAGAATGGTCTGGGTGCTTTTAGAAGGGTCCTGGGGGGCTCAAGAAGGGTCTGGGGGCTTTTAAAAGGGTCCTGGGGAGCTCTAGAATGGTCTGGGGGCTTTTAGAAGGGTCCTGGGGGGCTCTAGAAGGGTCTGGTGGCCCTAAGAGGGGCCCTGGGGTCCTCTAGAATGGTCTGTGGGCTTTTAGAACGGTCCTGGGGGCGTCTAGAAGGGTCTGGGGACTCTTAGAAGGGTTCTGGGGGGCTCTAGAAGGGTGTGGGGGCTTTTAGAATTGTCGTGGGAGGTTCTAGAAGGTTCTGGGGGCTTTTGGAAGGGTCCTGGTGTCTCTAGAAGCGTCTGCGGGCTTTTAGAATAATCCTGGTGGCTTCTAAAAGGGTCTGCGGAATTTTAGACGGGTCCTGGTAGCCTCTAGAAGTGTCTGGCTGCTTTTAGAAGGGCCCTGGGGGCTCTAGAAGGGTCTGGGGTTTTTTAGAATGATCCGGGGAGGGTCTAGAAGGGTCTGGGGTCTTTTAGAAGGGTCCGGGGAAGGTGTAGAAGGGTCTGGGGTCTTTCAGAAGGGTCCTGGGGGGCTCTAGAAGGGTCTGGGGGCTTTTTGAAGGGTCCTGGGGGGCTCTAGAAAGGTCTGGGGGCTTTTAGAAGGGTCCTGGGTGGCTCTAAAAAGGTCTGGGGTCTTTTAGAAGGGTCCTGGGTGGATCTGGAAGGGTCTGGGGGCTTTTAGAAGGGTACTGGTGTATTCTAGAGGGGTCTGGGGGCATTTAGAACGGTCCTGGGGGCCTCTAGAAGTGTCTGGAGGCTTTTAGAAGGGTCCTGGGGGGCTCTAGAATGGTCTGGGGTCTTTTAGAAAGGTCCTGGAAGCTCTAGAAGGGTCTGGGGGCTTTTAGAAGGGTCCTGGGTGGTTCTAGAATGGTCTGGTGGTTTTTAGAATGGTCCTGGGTGCTCTAGAAATGTCTGGGGGCTTTTAGAAGGGTCCTGGGAGGCTCTAGAATGGTCTGGGGGCTTTTAGAAGGGTCCTGGGGTCCTCTAAAAGTGTCTAGAGGCTTTTAGAAGGGTCCTGGGTGGCTCTAGAAGGGTCAGGGGGCTTTTAGAAGGATCCTGGGAGTGTCTAGAATGGTCTGGGGGCTTTTAAAATGGTCCTGGGGGGCTCTAGAAGGGTCTGGGTGCTTTCAGAAGGGTCCTGGGGGGCTCTAGAAGGATCTTGGGGCTTTGAGAAGGGTGCTGGGGTCCTCTAGAAGGGTCTGGGGGCTTTTAGAAGGGTCCAGGGGTCGTCTAGAAGGGTCTGGGGTCTTTTAGAATGATCCGGGGAGGGTCTAGAAGTGTCTGGTGTCTTTTAGAAGGGTCCGGGGAGGGTGTAGAAGGGTCTGGGGTCTTTTAGAAGGGTCCTGGGGGGCTCTAGAAGGGCCTGGGGACCTTTAGAGGGGCCCTGAGGGCCTCTAGAAAGGTCTGGGGGCTTTTAGAATGGTCCTGTGGGCCTCTAGAAGGGTCAGGAGGCTTTTAAAAGGGTCCTGGGTCCCTCTAGAAGGGTGTGGGGGCTTTTAGAAGGGTCCTGTGGGTCTCTAGAAGGGTCTGGGAGCTTTTGGAAGGGTCCTGGGTGACTCTAGAAGTGTCTGGAGGCTTTTAGAAGGGTCCTGGTGGGCTCTAGATGTGTCTGGGGACTTTTAAAAGGGTCCTGGAGGTCTCTAGAATGTTCTGGGTGCTTTTAGAAGGGTCCTGGGGGGCTCAAGAAGGGTCTGGGGGCTTTTAAAAGGGTCCTGGGGAGCTCTAGAATGGTCTGGGGGCTTTTAGAAGGGTCCTGGGGGGCTCTAGAAGGGTCTGGTGGCCCTAAGAGGGGCCCTGGGGTCCTCTAGAATGGTCTGTGGGCTTTTAGAACGGTCCTGGGGGCGTCTAGAAGGGTCTGGGGACTCTTAGAAGGGTTCTGGGGGGCTCTAGAAGGGTGTGGGGGCTTTTAGAATTGTCGTGGGAGGTTCTAGAAGGTTCTGGGGGCTTTTGGAAGGGTCCTGGTGTCTCTAGAAGCGTCTGGGGGCTTTTAGAATAATCCTGGTGGCTTCTAAAAGGGTCTGCGGAATTTTAGACGGGTCCTGGTAGCCTCTAGAAGTGTCTGGCTGCTTTTAGAAGGGCCCTGGGGGCTCTAGAAGGGTCTGGGGTCTTTTAGAATGATCCGGGGAGGGTCTAGAAGGGTCTGGGGTCTTTTAGAAGGGTCCGGGGAAGGTGTAGAAGGGTCTGGGGTCTTTCAGAAGGGTCCTGGGGGGCTCTAGAAGGGTCTGGGGGCTTTTTGAAGGGTCCTGGGGGGCTCTAGAAGGGTCTGGGTGGGCTTTTAGAAGGGTCCTGGGTGGCTCTAAAAAGGTCTGGGGTCTTTTAGAAGGGTCCTGGGTGGATCTGGAAGCGTCTGGGGGCTTTTA